>NDXB01018789.1:15580-31565 GCA_002631895.1 Agapornis roseicollis | reverse complement strand
TTAAAAAAAAAAAAAAAAAAAAAAAAGGAGAAAGCAATTTTCACTTCAATCAGTGTTTCACAGTGTACTTCTATTATTAGTCTATTTATTATTATTATTCTATTATTAAAGACACAATAGTTACCCAAGATGGAAATTTCAGTTCTAGCAGATGTTTTAGGAGAATTGATATTATTTTATCCAACAAAGTGAAGTAAATAGAAAGTGTGATGTTGAAAGGTCAAATAAAATTTATAGAATGTAAATAATTATTATTTTTCTCTTTGATAATGAATCAATCCTTTTGAAATTCAAAGAATTGATCTCAGTTAGGAAACCTATAATTTATTGACTTCCATTCAATTTCCAGCAGTTATCAAAAACTGAAAGATAAATAATAATTAATTCAAAAAAGAACTCAATAATATTCCCTATTCTAATTTCATCTCCTTCAGCAATAATTAAAGCTAGTGTACTTGAGTTGAGGAGAAAGCAAACATTCACCAAGATTTGCTTATAATCTGCTAGATACTAAGAAAGATACTCTGAAGACCATGAATCCCTCCTGAAATTCCCAGCTACTTTCAATGTTATATTCAATTTTATATAGGAAAGCTTCAGGAAGGAAAAATTAGGAAAGTAAAGCTTAGAGAAGTTTAGGGAAGTTTATGGAAGGGAAGTTTATGGAAGGGAAAGGAAATTGGGAGGTTTAGGGAAAGGAAGGGAAGGGACTGGTGTATACAGTACTTTTATAGCCAGATGTGGACGTTATGTGATCATTATGGTGCAGTCAGATGGCAGGATAATCAAAAGTCTTGGGAATAAATATATGAAACATGATAACTTCAAACAGTCAGAATAGCATATATCAGCTAAATGGCATTGAAGAGCTATCCAGCATGATGTTAGAGCAAAATCTGAAGCACATATGTGCCAAGGTCTGTAACATTCTCTGGATACACACTGACCCCATCTGCAAAAGCCATGGAGATTATGAATGTCCCCATTTGTCAGCCATCTAAGTCAAAAGACTTTAGTTCTAAAGCATGTAGTAAAATGAGTAAGGTATGCCAGTAATCAGTGTTTTTGCAGTCAGGAAGACCTAGGCATCTCGAGTCCATCAGCAGTATGTTTTTTTTTGATTACATTCTTAAAAAGAAGATCATCTTTCCTTTCCCTCAGCTACACCAGGGATGTAGGGAGAGGTGCAGAAGCTCTCTTATACCATGCCAAAATAAAGCAGCCTTGTCTGCATCCATGTCTGCTTTATTTCTAGAAGGTTATCAAATGGTTGGAGTGAAGTGACTAGTACATGCGCTCTTCAGACTGTTGTGAGGTCCCTGCTCTTATCACAAGTCATTTATTTCCAGGAATGCAGAGTTAGGCTGTGACACAGAGATGTAGTCATCTTCAACCTGGAAAACAGAATGAAAAAAAGAGACCTTAAAGGCTCCTCACCTCTTTACAGACTGGAATCCTAAATATTCGCTTGCTATCCTTTAGCCTGGAGTGATTATACAAATGCCTTTACAGATGGTATAAGCAAGAATATTGAAAGATAAAACAGGATGCCATTTACCATTATGCTATAAAACAAAGCTTTTTTTTTTCCCCAACTCTGTCAGTACTCCTAAAAAGAGCCCAAACCCCAAATTTCCCCTTACAAAAGTCTTAAAATACTTCTGAAGTGAAATAAAGTCAAAAAAATATGGTGACTGTATTTGAGTATCAATTCACTATTAAGAGTCCTAATGGTCAATGAGTGATTATTGAGTGGGTACCTCAATTTTTCTTTCAAAGGAAAAGGTCAAAAGCTAGATAACCTTGGGGATAAAACCAACACAAAGATAATGGAGCTTTGCTTTCTAATAACATACCTGGAAGAAATATTTATAACTTGAAAATTGTTTATTTTTTTAGGTCTGCTTTGCTTTGTTTTTTGTTTTTTTTTCTCTGTTTCTCCATTTATTCTTTAAATAAAAGCTGCTGTCTGTAATGTGAATCTGTCCAGAACTGCATAAAATCAATCAAATATAAATACAATGTATAGAGGACATGCTAACTATGTCTTCCAGCTTTAGTGTCAGTGGGGTGCTGCCTTTAACACAATTAAATTGGATATTAGCTATCACTCTTTAATCAAACTAGCTTTTAAGTAACTTACCAGCCAATGCAGTTTTGTTCTTTCTTTGATCTTCTACTTAATCAAGGGAACTTCTTCTGTGGAAACTCAAAGTTAACTACATTCAAATCATTTTTTTCAATGTGATTTAATTAGAAGATATGACCATGTCTATGATTTATCATATTAATGGGATTTTTATTTGACATTTTTCAACTCACATAGTTTTGGGGTTTTTTTACATTAATACACTGAAGTACCACCAAAAAAAGTATTCCAGCATTTCCAAATGAATTTTTAAGTGTCTGGGGAAGAAACAGTCCTTTAGAAATCGCATACATGCATACTTCAGGACTTTAAAGCCTAGCTCAGGAGTGGAGTCATAAGAATGTAGATTGATAGGATTTTCTTCCCTGTATTATTAAAAGGCTAAAAATGCTCATAATTTACAGAGGAAGTCATAAAAAAAAATGTTAACAAAAATACAAGGATAGTGGTACCTGACAGTTCCAAATGATGACTGAGTTGATTCTAAGCAGTTCTGACTTTACAAACATTGGGTAATTCATACTTCTCCCTTGATAAGAAATGCTTGACACATGAGTTAACATAGAAATGCAAAATCACATTCAGGATTTTTCTATTCATGTTTCTATTTACTTTCTTAAATGTTAAGCTATTGCTGTATTTTACATACTGTTAAAGCCTGTGTTGCTTTGTTCAGTTTATATTGAGCTACTGTTAGACTGTCATTCAACTTCTACCTTGGAATTCTAATTTGAAGCCTATGTAGATCATGATTGTTCTGTGTTAGCATATTGTTTTATTAGCTTTGCCCACCTCATTGAAAACACATTAACTGATCAGTCATTAACTGATCATTTGTTGTGCCCCTCTCTGAACACACACTATTCTTAAACTTCTTGGAAAGCATCAAATGATTTTATTTTCTGTGTTGAAATAATCAGTGTGTGCTAGTTCAATAAGTTGATTTGATGCATGAACAAATAAAGAGGTGCATGGAAAAGGATGCATTCAAAATTCTACCCAGGATATTTAAATTAATTTAAATTTTACCTGCAATTGAATATGCAAGATATTAATACCCTAGGAAAAAATAATATTGACAGGTACCTTGGAATATGTTTTAAGAAGTTTCATATAGGAAAAGTATTCACTTTATAAGACTGAAAAAAAAAAAAAGTAAAAAAAAATTGCAGTTTTTTAATACACTTCAGCTGAAGCCTGATTGCTTAATTTTCTGCATAGTCACTGAATACAACACAGTAGTTACATAAAAGATATAAAACAATAACATACTTGTTTAAGGGCTCTTTTTTCGTTTGATTTGATTTTTTTTTTTAAGGTCCAAGCTATTTAATAAAAACATTATTATGACTCTGCATTCTTTTCTTAACATGGAAATAAGCAATTTTATAATTTATACAATTATTTTAAAACATAAATATTAGCAAATACTGTTAAAATCAATTCCCTGGTTTGGTTTGGTTTGGTTTGGTTTGGTTTGGTTTGGTTTGGTTTTTTTTAAGGAAAATAAGATCATTTGGTGCTTATTGTAATAAAGTGTTTATCTGACATGAAATTTCAGCTACCATGGCTATTCCAAGAAAATGTATGTCTTTTTCAGCTTATGTATATTTTGTTTTATTGGCTAATATTTTCAAATTGTGGTGCTTCTCCATTTACTGAAAAGTATGAGATATGATCTTTTATTCTTAAGAATTATTGTTGTCTCTCAGATAAGAATGATAATCTTTTGCGTGTGCATGCTTCCTACACTGTATTCCCAAACACTTTACTTATTTCTAGTCCAAAATAGGACCTCACTGGTTAAAAGATGCTATTTTCAGTTTAGGAATAGTGGGCAAGGAGGAAGTGTTCCCCAGATGTGAGGCAGTAAATTCTTGAAAATACTTGTTTCCAACCATCCTCCTGTGGTCTCTCAGCAGGTTTATTTCCACTGCCTGATGCAGAGTTCTTTCAAACTAAATAACCAAAACAACAAGAGTGTTGTAAAGAGTCCCCTGCAGACTTTTCTTATGTTATTTGTCCTATAACTTGTACTAGTATATCCTAATTATACTTTGTTGATAATTTCTGATGGATAGTCAAGCAGTCATTCTTTCTTTTTCTTTAAAGAACTTTAAGAGCTAAACCAATTAGATAATACTATAATACTAACAAACAATAAGTGTTTATAAATAATTCAAGGTTATTTTAACTCATCAGACAAACAAGCTTTCATTTTTGAACATGACTTTAAGATTGCCATTTACATAGTGCCATTATATTTGCACACATAATATATTCAAAGATAATGCATTTTGAGTGAGCAGGTCATGAAATGTATTTAATTTAATGCTAGACTACTTTCTGTAGCAGTTGTCATTTATTAATATACCAACTCTAAATAAATGTGCATACATTTGCAGGAGAAAAAAATATCTCCTTTTTTTTTTTTTTATGGCTGCTAAATTGGAAAGAGTACTTATCCTTCGAAACTGCAAACTCGTCCTTAAAATCCATTAATCAGCATGTTAGCCATCCATAACAAAATCTTATGAAAAACACCATGTGAACCACATATTTGACAGACATGCTTCTTCAGGTAGAAATCTGTCTCCCTTGTTTAATTTATAATGAGCAAAGTATGTGCATCAGCAATCAAAACCTATTAAAGTCTGTAAAAGCAAAAGTGCACTTTGCATTTGGGTCTGCTGTTTATTTCTGAAAGAAGGATAAAGAGGAAAATTATTGTTCCTGGGATGTAGGCTGTAAAAAATGCTGTCAGAATTTTTTCTTCTTTAATAGTTCAGTATTGTGATGTCTGTGTACTTGCAGGATAGCAACTTACATGAGACAGGTTTTAATTCTTATGATGGAGATTGGACTACCAGTTGACAGAGGCAAGTCATTTTCCATCTCTTTGGAAGAGGCTAGCCATCTGTTAAATGCAGATAATAATTTTTTTCTGTGTTTCTTTACAGTTACATGTGACCCATGCTTTCATTTTGACATTTACCAGTCTAGATGTTAATAATGACAGCTGGATTAATACCTATACTATGCAAAGGGCATCCAGTTAGGCAATCTGTACAGTATCTTCTGAAATATTACAATCTTCATAGATTGTTGCATCTTGACATCAGCTGAATAACAGGTTTGCTTTAATTTTTAGACTAATTTGATTTACTATTAGCCCACTATCTTATAGAATGAATTATGTATTTTAATGCTCAAAGAAATTCAGTATCTTCTAATTTCACTTTCATCCATCTCAAAGCTAAATATTTGACATGTTTTGAAGTATATTATAGTGGTTGTACTGATGTGAAATCATCATATGATTTGTGCATACTATAAGACAAAACCAGGAATCAGTTCTAGGAAACAGAAGTCTTCAGATGTTCAGGAAAAAAAAAAAATCAGTGGCAATATATACATCCGTAGGCTTTAACTTTATTTACTTTTGCAAACATTGAATGTTTTAAACTTTTAAAATTTAACTTTAAAGAAAGACAGGGAATAAACCTAAACTGAATTACTTTATATAGAGTTAAATTTGTGTAAAAATCCAGAATACTGATTTTTTTAAGATGTCATAGTTTTCCTGTGCACATCCATGTTAGTTTCATTGCTTTCAACTTGTGGGAAAGTAGCCTTTAAACAATATCTAGTAAATTGATTCTGACTTGGGCAAATCTGTACTGATCAGCCCTCCATAGATAACAGTTGCAAAAAGGTTGATATGTTTTATACAAGATACTAGATTTCAGAGTTATTGATTTTACAGTCTAGTTAGGATGTCTAGTATCAAATACTCAGTGATCTGTAATTAACTAAACAATGTGGTCTGAATATGAAATCTCTGTGCCTGTCTTTGGGGAGTGGTAGTAGAAGGGGGAGAGCAAACTTAACAAGAAGCCATGTGTCTAACGGCCAAAACATAGTTGGTACATAGCTCTCTGCCACTCTTTCATCCTTTTTCCCTGCTGTAGCATGGGGAACAGCAGAATTTCTCTGCTGTTGCTGAGAGAGAAGTATTGCAGAGAGAAAAGTATTATCCCCTAAAAGCATAAAACATACAGATAATTAAACAGAATTCAGTGCTAGTAATTTTAATTTATTTGGACACTAAATACCTTCAACATTTCAACATGTTTAAAGAAACTAAAAAAAAGAAGTTAGGAGAATTGAACGTGGTATGGTCTTGGTAATATTGAATTATAATTTAGTGGGATAAAGTCAGAATGCAATATGTTGAATTTAGGTTCAGTTAGCCTTCCTCACATTTGTCCTATTTTTCTGTGCACATTACTGGGAAATGTCACTGTTAGAGTGAATTTTTTTGCTTTCAATGTTTCCACATTTCAGATCACATTGCTGACTTAGTATTTTCTTTCTATGTATCTTGTAACATTTACATCTTGTAATATGGAGGCAAATATATTGTACTGACAGAAAGAGTTTGCTTAATACTGCCTAGGGAAAAGCAAAAAGAAAAAGCAGAACTGGGCTGAGACACAAATAAACACTGTATATTGGATATACAGGATAAGCTAATTTAGTTATTTATATAAAAATATACATGTGCTCTTGTCTCTTTTTAAAAAAAAAACAGCTTGGAAGACTTTATTTTGAAAAGTTGGATATAGTATGCAGACTGTTGAAGAATATTTTTGAATTATGATTTGTAAATAAATTGTCCCATGAACAGCCTCATGGCTGTGATTCTGCCTGTCAGTCAGTCAAAATTTTAACTGATCCCATACTCTTAATTACTCAACATTTATGTTTATATTTCATTGTCATTTTAACATGAATTTTTCACTGTCATTTTATAGACCAATTTCATAATCAATTTTGTAGTATAGCTCTGTTAATTTTTTCATTGCATTGGATTCTGCTAATCAAATGTGATTTACTGTGTTAAATGACATATTGCTTTATCTATGTTAGTAAATTAAATTAAAAATTTAGTTTAGCAAGAAAAAGAATGTAAAATAAAAGGAAGTAGAGGAAGTAGTAATTTAAAAATGTGTTTCTGTTCACTTATGTGGGTGTATTTTTCATGCGTGCTTAGGGTTTAGGCTCTCTAGATCTTCATGGCACAAACAGTGAAATAATTTGTAATTCTGTGTCATTATATGGAACTTCTGGGAGTTAAGTATCAGGGTATTTTAAAAGTCTTTGTAAAAATGCATAATTAGGCACCCAAGCACATTTTACAGTCTGCTTACTGTATCTATGCCGCTTTTAAAAACAGAATTTGGTTGTATAAACTTAGTTATAGAATCATAGAGTCAACTAGGTTGGAGAAGATATTTTAAGATCAAGTTCAAGTTTTACCCCAGGACTACCAAGTCCACCACTAAACCACGTCACTCAGGGCCTCATCTACATAGTTTTTTGAACAATTCAGGGATGGTGATTCCACCATTTCCCTAGGAAGTCTGTTCCAGTAATTAACTACCCTTTCTCTGAAGAAACTTCTCCTAATATCCAGTCTAAACCTCCCCTGGCACAGCTTGAGGTCATTACTTTTTTGTCCTATTACTTGATACCTGGGGGAACAGACCGACCTCCACTCCCACTACGACCTTCTTTAAGGTAGTTGTACAGAGTTATAAGATCTCTCCTGAACTTTCTGTTCTCCAGACTAAACACTCCTACTTCTCTCAGCTGTCCCTCATAATACTTGTGCTCCAGACCCTTCACCAGCTTTGATGCCCTTCTCTGGACCTGCTCTGGCACCTCAGTGGTTTTCAAATTGTGCAGTTCTGGTGTTCTCAACATTAAAAGGACATGGAGCTGTTGGAGCAGGTCCAGAGGAGGGCCACGAGGATGATCAGGGGACTGGAGCACCCCCCATATGAAGACAGACTGAGAAAGTTGGGGCTGTTCAGCCTGGAGAAGAGAAGGCTGCATGGAGACCTCCTAGCAGCCTTCCAATATTTAAAGGGGGCCTACAAGGATGCTGGAGAGGGACACTTCATTAGAGACTGTAGTGATGGAACAAGGGGTAATGGGTTCAAACTTAAACAGGGGAAGTTAGACGGGAATTAAGAAGTTCTTTACCGTAAGGGTGTTGAGGCACTGGAACAGGTTGCCCAGGGAAGCTGTTAACGCTCCGTGCCTGGCAGTGTTCAAGGTCAGGTTGGACAGAACCTTGGGTGGCATGGTTTAGTGTGAGGTGTCCCTTCCTATGGCAGAGGGGTTGAAACTAGATAATCTTAAGGTCCTTTCCAACCCTAACTGTTCTATGATTCTATGATTCTTGTAGTGGGGAGTCCAGAACTTAACACAATATTTGAGTTACAGCCTGACCAATGCCCAGTACAGGGGGATGATCACTGCCCTGGCCCTGCTGCTGGCCACACTATTTCTGATACAGGCCAGGGTGCTGTTTGCTTCCTGGCTGCCAAGGCACAAGCTGGCTCATGGTCAGACATCCATCAATCATCCACTCTTCCCAAAGGCTGTAGCATTGCATCACTCTTTTTGTTTGTGCGTACACTAGATGATAGTTAATAAGATTCTGAAACCCATCTCTAGTGAATTGAATGTTCTGTTAGAAAAAAAAAAATAGATCAAAATTATTTAGGATTAATATGGAAGATTTTTGCTACAGTGTGTTGCTGCACTTATTATTCCAAATATACACTACTGTATGATGTGTTACTATTCTTGTTTCTTAATTTCTCTATACAAATGTAAATTTTAAACATAGACTTTTTTATTCAATCCATAATAGTTCTGTCATTTTTTTTCTAAGTACATATCCAGTAGGATGGTCTACAACTTTAGGCTTATAAAGGTTTATGGGTTAGATTTGTGTATGACACATTACTCATGACTTAGCATATTATGATATATTTCACAGTGTTACAGATTTTTGCAGCACTGGGAAGCATAACAAATAGAAAGAAAATACCATGTCGGTGCAAATTATGTCATCTTGAAAAAAGTTCAGCAGCCATCCCATATGACATAGCATTATGTGATCAAGATCACTGCTTCATGAAGGTCTGCAGGGGCCAGGTTAAGTTTATAAAAAATAGATTTAGGGAACTTAAACAAAAATGCTTGCCTAGAACTCTATTGATATAAGGTCCAGATTTATGTGACTGTAGCCTAAGATAAATTGCATAAGAATGTGATAAACTGCATCTGTTGTGTTACTTTGCCCTAAACTATGATTTAGGAATTACATCAATTTCCAAGCTTCAGAACAGCTTTGAGTAATCACTATTTAGAATCACAGAATTATAAAATAATCAGGGTTGGAAAGGACACCTCACACTAAGCCATGACACACAAGGCTTCATCTAGCCTGGCCTTAAATACTGCCAGGGATGGAGCACTCACAACATCCCTGGCCAACCCATCCCAGCATCTCACCACCCTAACAAGAAAGAATTTCTTCCTTACATCCAATCTAAACCTCTCCTGTTTAAGTTTGAACCTGTTACCCCTTGTCCTGTCACTACAGTTCCTAATGAAGAGTCCCTCCCCATCATCCCTATAGGCCTCCTTCAGATACTGGAAGGCTGCTAGGAGGTCTCCACACAGCCTTCTCTTCTCCAGGCTGAACAGCCCCAACTTTCTCAGCCTGTCTTCATATGGGAGATGCTCCAGTCCCCTGATGTTCCCTGCGTCTTTCAATTACAGAAGGAAGAAATATGGTAAATTAAGCTGAAGACAGGCATTCTATAGCTGTCTTTGAGGGACAAGCTGAATGTTCAATGTTTTACTAGGTTAAGTCTGACTTAAAAAGATGAGAGTAGTCAATGAATTGGTGAATTGGTAAATTAGTATCTTCAGTTCTCAACTTCAAGATCATCCATCCTTAAGATGTGATTACAAGAAGTTTTTTGAAACCTCTTTAATAATGACCTAAATCACCTGTGGATTCACCTGCTTTCTTCTCCCATTATTCAGTGTCTTAAAAAACAACAACATGAAAGATTCTGTAGAAAGATGTTTGGATTAATCCTCCCATACCAATTTGTTATCAAGTGCTTGAATACGTAAATATAGATAATGGTTAATCACTGCCCATATTTTCAATTATAATATGAAAAGGGTGTCCTGTGCAGACAAGATGATCTGGAAATAGAAGCAGGTTTCAAAGAACTCCTCTTTATCAAAAGGATAGAGTACTCTCCATTTGTTTCATCTAAGTTGTTGCAGACATAATATATAGTCAAACAGAGCTCATGTATGCTTCATCTTCACCTTTGTGGATACAGGAACAAGAGGTTGATTATAGATGGCATGACAGTGTAGAATCTAGTACTTTGATCATGACAATTAAAAGTTGGACACAGAATATTCAAAATACAGTACAGTCTTTTACTAGTTTAAAATGGAAACATTGGAAATGTTTTTTTTCATATCTGTTTAATATTCTTCCAAAAGTTTATTATAGTTCCTGGACCATGTGTTTAGTGTTCCTCTGCTGGGATGAACTGCATAATGATTTGACAAAATTGCTATTTTTAGAATGTCAGATGGCTACATGATAGTTAATGCGTCTTTTTAAAAAAATTAAGAAAAAACACTTTTCTCCCTCTACCCTGAAAAAAACCAACCTGTCTCAGGCTGATACTAATTCCTATTTGTTAATAGTGTTATAAATGAGTGTAGTTTTAGTAAAAATAATAATAATTCCTGTTAAATCTCATGAATCTTTAGTTTCATGGCTTTTTCTTTTTCATGCTGCATGTGTGTCTACTTTTTATTTTTTAAATGCATTTCCTGATAGTTGGTGAAAGGCATCAGCCTTTTAGATAATAGTCAGTACTAGATTTCAAGTGACTGAAGCAACATATTAAGTGAAATCATAGCATTCTATGATATTGTCAGGTTTCTGAAAGTATGGCAGCTCTGTTTTAATTAAACCAGTATTTTGTTATGGTATTCTCCTATTAAGAAAATTAAAATCAAAGCGTTTCAGAACATTATACATTTGAGAAGTTTGGTAGATAAACCAGTTTCCTGTTACATACAGAGCCATCTGAACCTGCTACAATAAGGGCATTCAGCATCCTATAGAATCAAAGCTGCTCAAAGAGCATGTTTTGTCAGTGTGATAGCTGTGAGATATGTAGCTGAAAAGACCTGACTGAATGACACCGTGTTAGTCTCTAATAGAGCTTTCAGTAGGCTTTTTCAAAGATAGTGGGAAAAATTAGAACATCCACAACTCACAATATTGAGAATGTTGAAATTATTTATGGTCTTGTAATTTTGTGAATAAATAAAAATGCCTAAATTTAATACATTTTGTGTTTACTTCTGCTGAAAACAGGTTTTAATCAAACTAAATACTCAAACATACCATAGATTTTAAAGTTCATTTGTCAGATAAGGCCACAGAACTTAATAGCATGTGGAATTATCTGTTAAATTTATGACAACTAGCTATTGCCACACACAGAAGATCTCTTGGAATCACAGTTACAGTGACTTCAATCATAGACAAGTAAGGAAAGGCAAATCAATTATTGCCCTCTATATGGACATAAATAGCACAGACTGAAAATATAGTTTTTCAATTTAAATGGCCTGTGAAGCAGCCTGGAGTGAGATTCCAAGATTTCATAGAAGGTTCATGTGGAATTGAAGCAGGGATTTCTGTAGAGAGAGAGAGTCTCCATTTTGGATAAAAAATAATTTATATTTGTAACATAGAGATATAAGAGGCTGCAGGACATCCTTCTTTGAGCAACCAATACAAACAGTTATTTTCTATTTTTTCACATGTAACATCCATCAGATAATGACATTTTCTATTCTTTCTGAGCAGTGTTATTTTTCCACAGTTTTCCACCTTATCAGACAATAATTTGGCTTTAAAGTTCCTTTTTTTTTTAATCGATGATATCTCAAGGTTCCTCTGGTTCCTAGGTACCCAGGCTGCCCTACAAAGAGTTAGCTGTAGGAAGATTAGCTGGATTAGCTGTTTAGCCTACTCTGAAACTTTATCGCAGGTAGCTCAGGTAGTTTAGTGACAAAAGGAGGTCAGAAGTTGTCTTCCCTCTGACTGCGACTGGACAGGTGTCCTAGGAAACCAGGTAGCCTTTGCTGTTTAGGTAGCGTAGTGAGTGACCCAGTGTGATAAGCAGGAGATGTAGGCTTTACTTAAACAGCAGTAAACCAAAATCAAAATATCTCCAGTCTTTTTCCTGCTTGGTAAAGAGGTAAAATTATTAAGGGCATGATCAGTATGTCAGGCAGACTGGAGGAAGACATCTGAGATGCATAAAAGTAGTAGCATGGAAACCCAGAGGTATAAATACATGAGAGAGTAGTGTGGGGTTTGCTTCAATGACTAACAGGAGCTCACAGCAGTAGCACAGTACCAGTCTTCACAATCTGTCTGAATTTGCAGTTGATGTCTCTCTTTCCCTCTTTCCATAGTCATCTGCCACATCCAGCTACACACAAAATGTACATTTAACAGAGGAGAGGAAAACTCTTCTGACCAAGATGTGAGCTTGGATTGTGCATCAGATATTGCATTTCTCTAACCCACTTCTCACAAATTGCAGTCAGTTTCTTCCGTGACTCCTTACGACCCCCGCACTTACGACCTTCTGAGCAGCCTTTGGATTTGTCTCACTTTCTCCATCTTTCATGCTGCAGATCTCCTGTTTCTCCCTTTGAGTGAAAGTTTTCTAAGATTTGGAGAAAAGAAAGTTCCACAATTTTCTGTGAGAGATCAAGAATGTTTTCTGGAGTTGTTTCAAGCTGAGCTAGATCCATGTTAATAGTCATTTCATGTGCTGTCTTCAAAATGAATGAATAGGAGAAATAACCATCAATTTAAGTACATATATTCTAATGGAAACTTTAATCTCTCTATGTATGAAAAAGGCTGAGCCACGAGCTTCTTACCTATCTTGTTAGTAGCACACAAAGTGTGACAAACAGACCATTCAGGTTCCCGTCAGTCTTTTTAGGAGCAAGGTAGCACTTATACTCACTTGTGACACAGCCAGATGGCAAATAAGCATTTCATCACAATGAAAGCTACCACATCCATCAGGCAGTTTGAGGTCCTATAATATTTTCTTAATTTTTTTCCATACTGGTAAGAAAAGCAAGTGTGGGGAATCCACCCTTATTTAAAGGTGCAGCTTGCAGTAGTGTGAAAGGGAACTGAAAACTGAAATAATGCCATGTAATTTTTAGTTTTCATTTACTAATGATAATGGTGTCTGGTGCGTAGAGGATAAGAACCCTTGAGCAATCCAATAAAACATCCTGCAAAATGCAAGTTTTGTATTGTAATTTTGAGAAAATGTCACTACTATGGAATTCATAGTAATACTTACTCATAATTATTCTATGCTGACAATTTAGAAATTTCTGAACTACACTTTGCATTTAGTAGTTCTGTAAATTTTTTTATACTGCTACTGAAAGGAGATTGAAAAGCAGAAAATATATTACCTAAGAATAGATGCAGAAGGCACCTTCAAATATGACCCATTGGCTTTTTTTTCCTACCAGAAAGCAGAGGTAAAAATTGAATAGTAACAGTCACCTGCTTTCAGGCAGACTTTCAGTGTCCCTCCTCCTTGTTTATTAGAGTTACTGATTTTCCAAGATGTCATAGATTGGAAATTACTAAAAAATGCAATGTGAGGTACAGAAATGTGGCAGGTTCAATTCTACTTTATTTTATATAAGTTTTTACGAATAAACTGTGGACTTAAAAATACTATGTGTACTGAATGCTAAGTGAAGGCTAAATGGATCCAAATGTCTGAAGCAGAAACCACATTTTTTTCATAAGATTTCAAAAGAGGTGATATGGCACTTTGCAGACAGGCAGTTCCAAATGACAGAAATCCACAGATATTTCCACATCAATGCCAGTGAAATTATACTAAACCAGAATGATTGAATTGAAAGATTAAAAAATAGACAGTCTAGAGTGTTTAAAGACAGGAACCTATGGATTCAACTTGATCCTTAGATGATTAAGGGACTTATTGTAGGTGTTTATGTTACAGGAGTGTTTTAGAAGGCAGAGATCAAGGAAGCAAAACTTGGCAAAACCACATTTTTTTTCTTGCTGGATTGAATGATAATTCTGTCAATGGAAATTCTAAGTGTAATATCAAGACTAAAGGCAGTATTACTTGCATTAGAATCAAATGTGTGGAAAACAAAAATATCAAGTTAAATCTTACTTAATATAATATAGACCTGATAACAAAATTAAGGACAGAGTTCCCAGCTGAGTCATATTATCACATGTGATAGCATGCATTAAACTTTCTGGTGTTTTGCACAGACATGCTGACAGGTTTAACCTGTGAATTAACACATATGAGGAGGAGAATAAAATTCTTGGATTTCTCCAAGAAAGACAAAGTAAAAGGCCTTATTTGAATTCTTATCATCCAACAATGTCTAGCAATAGTATTGTCTAACATAGGAACACTGACAGAAAGTTAGTGTGCAGGATCAGAGCTCAAATAATACACTTTGTCAATGCAAAAACTTAAATATACCAGTTTCTTTCTTTTCATTGGAAAACTTGCAGAATATTTTACATTATTAGACTTCTTTTTTTCATTAAAGTTTGGGATAAAAGCAAAGGCTGATATAACAAAGGAATTGAGTCTTCTTTAAATGGGTTTGCAGACCACACCAAGTTACCTGACAGTGTTGATCTGCTGAAGGGTAGAAAAGGTCTGCAGAGGTATCTGGATGGACTGGGTCAATGGGCTGGAGTCAGTTGTGTGAGGTTCAAGACAGCAAAGTGATGGGTCCTGCACTTGGGTTACAACAACCCCATTTGACATGACAGGCTTGGAGAAGAGTGGCTGGAATATGGCCAGGGGTGTGGTTTGACAGACTGACAGACAACTGACCATGAGCCAGCTTGCACCCAGTGGCCAACAGCATCCTGGCCTTTATCAGAAATACTGTGGCCAGCAGTGCCAGAGCAGTGGTCATCCCTGTGTACTCAGCACTGATGAGGGCACACCCTGAATACTTTGTTCAGTTTTGATCCACTCACTAAAAGATAGATATTGACATACTGAAGCACATCAAAAGATGAGCAGAGCTGTGAAGGAGCAGAAGTCTTATGAGCAACAGCTGATGGACCTGGTGTTGTTCAGCCTGTGAAAAAGGAGGCTCAGGGGAGACCTTATCGCTCTCTACAACTAACTGCAAAGAGATTGTAGAGAGGTGGCTGCTGGTTTCTTCTCTAAAGTAATGAACAAAAGAGAAAACTATCTCCAGCTATGCCAGGGGAGGTTTAGGTTGCACATTAGGAAAATTCCTCCACCAAAAGGGTTGTCAAGCATTGGAACAGGCTTCCAAGGGAAACATGTGAGTCACCATCCCTTGAGGTACTTAAAGGACATAGTGCTTGGGGATGTGGTTTAGTGGTGGCCTTGGCAGTGATAGTTTAATGGTTAGACGCAATGAGCTTAAGAGGCTTTTCCAAACTAAACAGTTCTATGATTCTGTAGTGCTATATGTATATTCTAGAACCTTTACAATCACTTAAAAGCACTTTATAATTTTGACTGTTGTATTTACTCAATTTACATAGTTTGTAGGATTCTTATTCTGAAACTTATGGCATGCCACTTGTATGTTTGAACTGCTCTGCACTGAAGTTATGTCACTTAAAATGCTGTTAGGCATTTTGGGCACATTTTTAAAACCTTTAAGAAATCAGATGTGAGAATTAGTGACTCTATAATCTGTTCTACTGAAAACTAACTGTACAGAGATTTTATAACTCCTTTCTGTGTATAAATTGCAGTAGATTTAGAAAAAACTACAGTCTGTTGGGTTTTTTTGTTGTTTGTTTTTTGGTTTTTTTTT
>NDXB01018787.1:0-48832 GCA_002631895.1 Agapornis roseicollis | reverse complement strand
GGTTGGAACTAGATGATCTTAAGGTCCTTTCCAACCCTAACTATTCTATGATTCTATAAATCATGTTACCTTATATTAACATTTTGTTCTCCCAGCACCATATGCAAATTCAGTTGTACCAAGTGTAACTTAGAATCACAGAACGGTTTGGGTTGGAAGGAACCTTACAGCTTATCAAGTTCCAACCACCTGCCATGGGCAGGACACCTTCCACTAGGCCAGGTTGCTCCAAGCCCTGTCCAACTTGGCCTTGAACACTGCCAGGGATGGATCAACCACAGCTTCTCTGGGCACCCTGTGCCAGTGTCTCACCACCCTCACAGGGAAGAACTGCTTCCCAGTATCAGATCTAAATCTCCCCTCTTCTCAGCCTAAAGCCATGACTTCTTGTCCTGTCACTACATGCCCTTGTTAGAAGCCCTTCTCCAGATTTCTTGTAGTCTCCCTTTAAGTACTGGAAGCTGCTCTAAGGTCTCCTGTGAGCATTCTCTCCAGCTTGATCAACCCCATCTCTCAGCTTGTCTCCATAGGAGGTGGTCCAGCCCTCTGAGTATCTTGGTGGCCCTCCTCTGGACTCAACTTGTTATGTAGTTTACAATATTATCCTAAAAACCACTACTGCCCCACAGTTTTAAAAGCTGTGCGTCCAGCTTGAAGATGAGGTCCTGCAAATCTTCCGTCTTTTTTAAATATAGGCACTAAGGAAACATGGTTAATGTCTTTTACTGCAACAGTGTTAGATTTGTCTTGAAAGTGACATGCTAAGATGTACCATATTACTGGTATTTGCAAATGGTTTGACTTTTGGTTTAATTCTGCTGTCTCTGACTTTTTGAATATAGTTCTCTGCTAAAAATGGGGTGGAGAGAGAGGAACGGTTCAACTGTGAACTATTCTTTAGAAAACTGGATGCTTTTGCCATCCCACTAATGCCATCTGGCATTAATTAACATAGCATCTCTCTAATTATATTGTCAGCATAGAGCCACTAAATTAAAATACAAAGAGAATTGTTAAAATTTCCCAATTTAACTTTGGTATTTCTTTTAAAGCATAATTTTTCAAGTTCTGTGTATATAGGAAATCATCCAAAGCCCACTGAAGTTAACAGGCTTCATTCCAATTAGGCCCAGAAATGTTTGGAAAAATCAGTGGGGTGTCCAGATTCCCTCTCTGAGCTAAGCAATTAGATGCCTGATTCCTATTATTGACATCCACAGCTCAGCATGAAAAACTGAGTATGCAGCACTGAAGATCTAAGAGGTCTTTCAAGGGACTGAACACTACCTCATGGGGAGAAAAGGAGAGCATTGGACACATGCACTGCACCCATGCCTTCTGGGTGCCAAAAAGAAACCCTGTGAAGAAGGAGTTAAGTAGGTGGATCTCTCCTAAAAGAGACGGCATGGAAGAGCAGTGGCATGGGCTCCACACATCACACTTGCAGTGTGACAGGGGTGGTTGCAGCAAAACATAGTCCTGAGACATGCCAGACATCTGCTCTTCAAGTGGAACCTGTGGGAAGTGAACAGACAATGCCAGCCCCAGGGTAACCCACTCCTCGTAAGCAGCTCCTGCCTCCCTCCTGTGTGTTTTGCCCTTCCCATCCTCATGGGGCTCTCCTGATAAATTCTGTCTCTCTTTCTTCAACTGGGGAGAACTGTGAAGATTAACTAGTGCCTAAGCAGAGATTGTGCTCTCAGCAGAGCTGAGAGGTCTTGAGCAAAACCTTCGATTCCAACTAAGTCCATCCTGCTTAAAGGCACCCTGTCTTTCGGTGAGAGGAATCCATGTGTGCAGCTAGGCCAGGCTGGAAGCAACGATGAAGCAAAACACTGAATTAACTTTGTATTTTGGCATGAACTAGAGCTCAATCCTGCTCTCAGTGAATGGCATTTCTGACACTTTCTTATGCCCAAGTTTACACATTAGCATTGCCTACCTTTCAGCATTGACAGGCTCCACACGTATCCCTTGGTATTGTTAAAATCTTTGAGATCTAGCTGATTTCTAACTCACTGAGAGTTTTATTTCTCTGGAGTTGGGTAAAACTATACATCTCCCTGACATGATCAGAAACACATGGAAAAATACTAAAATGGTGCATAGAGAGAAAAAGAATTAAATATTTTCTTTCCAGGACAGCTACTTTTTTGCTGCAGACTTTTTACTTCAGGAAAAAAATAAAAATCACAGTGCTGTCAGCACTTCAGAAACTACGTCCATTTTTCCACCCCAACAATCTTGCCTATTTTGCCTAGACCTGTAAGCCGAGCATGTTGCTACAGCTCAGGACAATGCACAAAGACCTCACGTTTTTCAAAGCAGTAAAAAGCATTCCAGCGGCAGTAGCAGTTCACATTTTTCTTGGACAGGATGTATTTCCCCAGCTCTCCTGGGAAACTGGAGGCAGAATCTCAGGGTAGCCCCCCTCACTAACTGCTGCACTGGGGAGTCAGCTCTTTTGCAGATATGAACCAGCCTGGGAGAATCATCCTCTGGAGATGCTGGACAAATTGCAGACTTTGGGAAGCCTGGAAGTCCCTGATCTCAGTAGTCCACACACTTCTCAAGCAGCAGAACTGCTCAGAGCCTAAAAATCCAGGACACCTATGCTTGCAGTCCAGGGAACTGCCTGGCAGGTTTGGAGCCCAAGACCCTGGCAAGGCAAAGGGCCGGCAAGCAAGAAGCCTACCTTGAAATCACCAGTGTCACACAGCAAGTTCTGTTTGGCAAATCCCTGTTTCTCGATTGGGACCATTGTCTGGATGCAGCTGTTTGCCAGCTGAAGCTTGGTAGGCATAGGGCTGCATTAACTTGTGCTGGGACACCTTGAACACAGGCGGCATGGATCATAGAATCATAGAATTATAGAATAGTTAGGGTTGGAAAGGACCTTAAGATCATCTAGTTCCAAACCCCCCTGCCATGGGCAAGGACACCTCACACTAAACCATGCCACCCAAGGCTTCATCCAACCTGGCCTTGAATCATGCTGTCCTCATGTTGCTTCCTCTATGGAAGATGTGCTGCTGCTCCTTCTGTAAAGAAGCACATGTGCCTTGCTGTGCTACCTTCATGACCTGACAATGATTTTCAACCACTGCTATCCCAGAACCTAAAACATGGCCCGCCTAATCATGCAGGATTGGACTCCCTATGACCTGTGATTTCTGCATTCATGCACACCAGTACGAAAAATATGTGTGGGCAGGATGCATTTACAAGGCCACTAGAATGAAAATTGTGGGGTTTTAAAAGGGAAAGAGGCAAGCATGCCCCCATATTCCCAGTCATGAGTCATTTGAAACACATCTGGTCTCAGAACAGATTATTCTGTAAACTGAAAGCCAATCTTGAATATACCATATTTTGTCAAATGATACCATGACCAGAGTCAGCAAGGCCCTTGACACTTCTGTGGTGGGAGACAAGGATGTGTAACTGGGACAAAATCTCTGGGAAGCTAACTGTCTGATCCCATTGCTGCCAAGGCATGCATGGGGAGGCATAAGACAGTGGTTGTACTGCTGGGTATGGCCAGCCCCAACCATATTAATCATCTTTATCCCATAAAACCAAGCTCTTACTCAGCACAGCAACTTCTGCAAGCTGCCACAGCCATGAGCAAAAAAGACAGTGGGCCACACCATTCCTGCCTCTTCCCTTATCATCCTGGTCTGCTATCCTCCCTCTACATCTACAGCCAGCCCAAATAAATTTTGAATGCTAATACATGTATTTTATATCAACCTACAAAACAATTCTTTGATCTCAGTTTAGAGCTTTAGTTGTTCCTATGATATGAGGGATAATAAATAAATAAATACAGGAAAAAGTAATACATATCTGCAGCACCTGCAGTTTGATTCCTTACACATAAACAAACTCCAATACTAGAATTTCATTGTAAGAGAAGGTCACTGTACTCAAGACCACAGATGCTGCTTTGCTGCACTGTAATTCAAGTTTTCATCCCATTTCATTTCAGGAGATTCCACTTTACGTTTATCAGCTTCCATACTCAGAATTACTTGGGAATTGCTGCATTTACTCCAGATTGAATTGGAACAAGTTATAGCAAAATTTGTCTAATGGTGGTCAGTAAAACCAGTAGCAGCATACAGCCCTAGGAAATGCATCTAGAAGAACTGCAATGATGTGAATATGACAGGAAGCATTGCTGAGGTGTAACACGTACACCCAGGAATGGTTCTAGGCATAAAAGAAACTTCTGCACAATCACAAGAGTGGGATTTTTAGGATCACTTGCACTTGCAGAGGCAGCCAAATAGATCCTGACACAGAGTACCAAGGAAGGAAATGTATGTGTTTATTTTTGAGTGTATCATTGAATAGAAAGCTTATAGAAAAATGGAAAACATGCAGCAGTAATTTATTTCTAAAGGTAAGGGGGAGAAAAGTCAAGGAAATTTCCTCACAGTCTGCTTGGAGCCAGGCTTTCAGATGGTGTAAATCTGCAGCCTAGGTTAAAATTATTGGAACCAGCTCATGTCCTGTATCAATAGGAAGCAAAAAAAAAAAAAAAAAAACGTTGGTTTACATTAGTGGGTGATTTGAGGTCCTCAAATCGATTTGACAAGAGTCAGCATTACCAGAGTCCTGCATCAGGGTAAGACCAGGATCTNATGTCCTTTTTAAAAAGGAAAAAAAAAAAAAAAAAAAAAACAACGTTGGTTTACATTAGTGGGTGATTTGAGGTCCTCAAATCGATTTGACAAGAGTCAGCATTACCAGAGTCCTGCATCAGGGTAAGACCAGGATCTGCCCCAGGATCAGAGCCAGCTCTCATACACAGTGGAGTTGTGCAGCTAGGTAGTGGCTTCTGTCCCCTGTTAGGTGTCAATAAACCTCAGCCTCCTCTTCTCTTTCTGCCACTCTGGTAAGCCCCTCCCTGACCATGTTTAAATAGAACTTGAGCTTTGCAATAAAGATCCCATTTGCTTGTCCTCTCAACAGCTTTGCAGACCAGAAATGGATTCTTTGTGACCTCCTCAATATGTTTGCATTATCAAATGCTATATTTTTTATTACACATCATTAAATCTAATGCATCAAGACTTCTATGCAGCTTCCCCCTGCTCTCTAGGAATTTCTCAAATAAATCACTGACATGCACTGCAAACTATCAAAGAGCTGCTGACATGCTCTGCAGTAGAAAGGCATTGGATAACCTTTTGCACTAGAATGTTATTTTTAAGTTCTTTAATAAAGGGCATTATTGTTTTTAAAAATGTATGGCTATGGTGAAAGGAGTGAATGGTTTGCACATGATGTATCACACCCATGAAAAGATTCTTCATAGAAAAGTTAAAAATGTCAAGCAGTAATCACTCACACAAAATTGTTAAGGATACTCTGTGGGTTGAAGCTCTCCTCTTTGTCTAAGCGCTTAGAGCTTTCTGAGCATCCTTTGTGAAACAGAGCACAGATATAAAGCCAGGCTTAATGATGGAGCCACTTTTCCACACCACGAGGTCAGACACTTGGGCAAAGGTTTCTCCCATTCAAAGGCAGGGACGGAGGAGAGAAAAGGGTGCTGGATGTGTCAAAACAGCTGCCTCTCGGTTTTGTTAGCACCCTGAAAAGAAAAGATACCAAAGCATCTGTTTCTTGGGAAAAGGCCATGGTGTTTCTGCAAAGGGGAATGGACTGCATACTGTTTATAACCACCCCTGTGATAATCAGCAAGTGTCTGTATGTTCTCTAAATAGACACATTACCCTAAGGAAATACCCAAGTCAGCACCTCTGTATCCTGCTGTTAGAGAGGAAACCTGACCTACAAGGCATCAAAATTTGCTGCTGCTTGGCGAAGGGGCAGAAATATTTTTGCTAAGGCCTGACTGCTGCTTGCTTTACTTGGAGGGGTAGTTCCATCACACCTGGTTCAGCTCTCCCATATGTCAGTTTTACTCCAGGGTGACTCCAGTTACTTAGAGAATTTGCTCCACAATTACACAGGTGGCAATAAGAACCAAGCCTCAAGGAACAGTTTCCTAAGTAAAGCAATAAGGATATTGTGAATGGGTTAAACTTAAACAGGGGAAGTTTAGATTGGATCTAAGAAAGAAATTCTTTCCTGTTAGGGTGGTGAGGCACTGGAATGGGTTGCCCAGGGAGGTTGTGAATCCCTGGCAGTGTTCAAGGCCAGGTTGGACAGAGCCTTGAGTGGCATGGTTTAGTGTGAGTTGTCCCTGCCTATGGCATGGGGGTTGGAACTAGATGATCTTAATGTTCTTTCCAACTGTAACTATTGTATGATTCTATGATTCTATATGATCGAGTAATTGATTCATTTATAGATTTCTTTATTCTCACTAATTGCTGTTAAATATATTTGGAAATATATTTCCAAATATTTGTTCCAGAAAATTACTGCTCTTTTATCTGTTACTCAAGTCTTACAGTATGAATAATGTAAAACCAGACAAGACAAACCACCAGAGAGCGTGTTAAGCAAAATGAGGATAGAGTTACAATTGATCAGAAGAACAGACAAGATAGTCTTCCTCCTTTCTTAATGCCTACAGAACAAAGTTCTATGCTGTAGTTATTTTAAATTGACATGGTGCTTGGGACAATGACTCTAAAAAGAGCTACACTGAAATACTTATCTCTAAAGACGCCTTCGTAACCAAGTGACATCTGGAAATATGTAACTTCCAAAATGTTATGCAAGTTCACATTTAGAATAGAGAAGGAAAAGAAAATGACAGTGAAAAGGCATTGTAAATTATACTGTGAAAGTAATCATACAGCTGCATTTTGCTATCTCAGTGCAGTCGGAAACTTTGCAATTACAAATAATACAGAGATTAACATGCTAGATTTTTAGCACAGTATTTTACATCAGTCAGGTTGTATAAGCTAAGGTGAGGATATCGAAGTCAATGAAGCTACATGGGAATGACCCTACTATAAGTTAAATCAGAACTAAATATAATAATATACTGTTAAAATATCATTAACACCAAAGTAGGGGGAAATGATTTTTTTCTAACACTTTTCCTTTATCACTTGTCAGATTTTGATCAGGCTTTCCTTAAAAATGTGCCATTTATAGAAATATATATTTTAGAGGAAATGCAATAAATAAGCCAGTTTAGTTTTGCAGGAGATGTACCTGAATGCACATACACCTGAAGTTCAGAAGACTGAGCCTAGGGGAATCAGCTTTACAAACGTACCTTTTAGCCTGTAAACTGCTACTAATTCCTTATATTGTCCTCCTGCCATAAGGTCCATCTCTACCCCAGATTTGCCCTGTGAATTGTTGATTTTCATTCTCACTTTTCAAAGACAGCCAAGTAACTCACCATGAACAGCTGACATCTCACTTAATTGTGTCAGAGAAAACTTCTGTATCTGGCACTGCTCCTTGTCAGTGGACCTTCCCTGGAGAGGTCAAAGGATGAAAAGTGCTGCAGTTAAGGAAGAAACATGAGTCACTGGTTTGTCACCCTGTCAACTCTTACACTGCTGTTTTCACACTCACATTTGGCTTGATATTGAGCATGACCAAGCTGTGGCCAAGCCATACTTCTGGCCACGTCTTAAGTGTGTCCAGATGGCAGGCATCCCTGCTCCTCACAGAGGTAAGACAACTTCAGTGGCAGGCCAGGAGTTCTAACTCATGCAGCTCCCGCTGAGAACAGCAGCCACTGAAAAGTATAGCAAATTATGGACGTGAGAGCACATGCCAGTGACAGAAACAGTGGCATCCAGGAGACAATCCCTGATAAAGTAACCTCCATCCAGCCTCTAACCTGCCTCTGTGGGAAGGCTGAACTGAGACCTTACTGGGTGTGGGAAGCAGCAGGGCACTTTCCTGCAGGGCACTAGAGATCCTGTGGGAACTTGGCACCAACAGTAGTGCTGATGGGTGACTTGAGTTCTGGCTGTGATTGCATGGGAAGACATGGGCCTGCTGTGCGTTAGATGTGGGACATAAGTCTGGCTCGCAAGCATGCTTAGGGAATGACACTTACATACAGTTTGGAGCTTTTTTCCATTTGGATTCAAGCAGTGTTAAAACAATCTGGAGAACTGAGAGCTGAGCTAAACCGTGTAGACGTGTGTGTCTAATGTGGACTTCAGTGTGTAAGCTGCTTTTTCACTTGGCCCAACTGGAAGATGTAGTCTCCTGTCATTGTTACAAGTGTTAACTTGTGTTTAAGAGGCAGAGACTGTATAATTTTACAGAGGACATAGCCAAACTGTTAATGAAAGCTTCAAATATTTCCTTTTCCTTCTTGGAACCAGCTCACTACTGACTAGGATGAGTTACCATAGGCACTGTGTGTTTGGAAGCCTTGTTCACAACAGCTGAGAAGGGATGTAATGTGGGCTTCTGAGCACACTTGGCAGCATGGAAGTTTGAGGCTCCTTTAAGTTTCCACAGCTATTTAACAGGGCAGAACCATTTCAGTGGCACTTTTAGTGTCTTTGTGGACAGGGAGTGGCTACAGACATTCACAGATCAACCTGAAAGGGACAATCATGATTCATTTATGCTCTGTGTTTCCAGTAGGTCCTGTGTGTGGGTTAGCAGCCCTCTGTAATCAGTAATCCCTTAAACCATTGATAGGCATGAGTAATGTGACTGCCGTGGTTTGCACTCCCTATGATCACAGATGGTGGCCAGTCTGACCCCTCACACAGCACAGACCAAAGCTTACCCAGAGCTTTGCCTGCAGCAAACTGAGCTTGTCTGTGAGGTTGTATACGCCTGTAAAGGAGTCACCTACTAGTGCTATTAAATCTTTCTTCATGCCGTGGAGTGATTTAAGCTTTGCAGTATAAAGGGATAAAGCTAGTGACGCAAATACATCCCTGTAGAAGATATATTTTTGATGCTCTTTTTCCCAGCATGCTTGCCAGGGAGGGCTCACCTGCCACCACAGCTGCCAATGCAAGGAACAGCTCTCCGAGAAGAGAGCAATCTGCTTCTCCAGGAAGCAGAGATGAGGCAAGGGGAAGAGCGAAAGCCTGCTGATGGGAAAGGCAAGGACAGCAATAAATCAGTGGAAGTATATAAGCTGAAAGGTATCTTTTCTATCAAGAAGTAAAAAAAAAAAAAAAAAAAAAAAAAAAAAAAAAAAACCCACAGAAATATAGCTCTGCTTTTCATGAAGAGAAATTCTTCCTATACAAAGAATGTCACTTACTGACTTTTGAAGAATTCCTCTGAAATTCCTATTGAGCATCACTGCTGGTAAAGCTTACAAATCTGTTTGAGTCCCAGGAATGGAAGATGATATAGGACTGCAAGATGTCATTGTACAAATGGTGTAGTTCACCAAAAATAAGACCCTGAAGACTTACTCCTGTCTTCACCCTACAATTATGGGGAGGGAGTGACTGTGGGCACCATGGGGGTAGGACACCATAGAATATATTTGGCCTCCAGGCAGCTCTCAGAGCACCTTGACATACATAATTAGTGAGGATGCCTATGTTTATTTACAGCTTGTGGTTGTGCAAAAGAGAACAAAGATATTTTGGGGTGGGCAATAACCAAGGCAGTAAATTAATTTCTCTTCTCTCTTTGCTTTATCTCTCAGATTTTCTATTGCAGAAAAAAGTGGAACCCTACCCCTATCCAGTTAGATCCTTTAACCCAAGCTCTCTTAACAGCTAATGCAAGCTATGCAAGATTACTATGCAAGATTCCCTTTTGCCTTCTACCCTTCTATTTCGTTCTTTCTGTATCATTTTAAAGCCAGAAGCTTACAATTCCAAACAGTTTTTGAGAGTCTATAGTCAGACTGACAGAAGGCAGCAGGGAATGAGCTTAGCTTGCTATTTTTCTCAATAGCTCTTTGAGATAAAAATTCCTCCTTGCCACATACAGTCCTAAATGAAAGGGTAATTTCTGATTTGCTTTCACAAGCCTTCTGATTTTCTTCCACTTCAGTCTACACATGTCTCACAGATATTTCTCAAGCCCCTGATCCTTATGGACCAGTATCATCTTACATCACCCTTACATTTTTAACAAAGCTTTCCTTTTTACAGAGAGATGTTCCCTAGAAAAAGCTCAAACCTAAACTTCCCTGAGCTCTGTGAGAGGACTCAGCCTGGAATTTCATTTTTCTGTAGTGCTCAAGTCAATGTTTTTCTGTGATATATATATATATATATATATAAAAATAAACAAACCAACCAACAACTTGGTTGGGTTAAAATTAACATTATTTTTTAAAAATACAAACTCACGTTAGCATTTGAACATTGTAGCTTATGCCCATCCATTCCTTTAAATGTTAATTAGTAAATATTCACTTACTGAAGGCAGAAATAAAGGCTGTGTGTATGTATGTGATCAAACAGTACAATTAGAGTGCATTACAGAAATGATTCAATTGAGTTTGTTCAGGCGTATTTTGCAATTCCTTTGTTTTAAGTGAAACCTGGCTAGGTGAGTAATAAATTTATATCACACACATTAATATGCAGTAATCAGATAGCAAAATCATACTCCAAAGGTCTATTGTGCAAGACACTGTACAAAGACATAGTTCCTGCCTGTCAACTCAGTAAAGACATAAGGAAGAATGAATCAATTTTAACAGAAGACCTTAACATGAAGCACAGGAAAGGAAGTGCTGGTATTCCCATAGACTTCCCTTGATTTCAGATCACGTGTATCCATATCACAGGCACGCATATGCACAGGAATTGATTCTACCTATGTTTATAGATTAAAACCTTTTACCTTGATGCACGTCTTAGAGTGGCATAGTATATGCACAGCAGTGTACATGATCATACCAAAAGAAGAAACCAGGCTTCACTTGGCAATGAAATCAGTACCTACTTTGCTTAATTGCTGCCACTCCCCTCAAATACATTTGTGCTTTAACAGTTGTATTATGACAGAAGCAGGTAGTGAGGGAAGATCTATCTTGAACAGAAGCAGAGGATTAGATTGTAGAAATCAGATCTCTTTGTTGAGAATAACAACCATGTATTTTCATTCAACCAAGCTGTTCTGTGAAAAGGAGAAGGAATTTTGCTGTTTGAATTTTCTGGATTTAGTGTAAGCGGACATACTCAAATCCTACACTGACTGCTACAAGTGTTAAACCTAGCAAAGCAAAGCAATGTGGGGGCAGGGTAAGAATGTGTCTTTTCTGTAGCAGCATTTCAAGAGCTAGTTCTCACAAATTTTTGAAATATTTTGTGTGGTATTCAATGAAGTCACAACAAGACTGCCTCCTCAGCCCTTAAGAGATGCTATTGTCTTTGTCAAACATGCCTTTTTGAAACATACTCCTTCAGTGGTAAACTTGTGATAAATACAAGCATGAAAGACAGAGAATACTTTGACTAAATTAAACATTCTTCTTTTGTTACAAACAAGTATATCAGAAACTTGTGGGAAGTGGAGGACAATTTTTGAACCTAGGCTTAAGGTAAGCTTCAAATCTAAGCTAGGTGTCCTACCCCATACACAAAGATTGACCAAGATCATTTGTGTCAAGGCTAACTTTCAGACACAGAATTTTATGGTTACACCTAGCTTTTATTTGTGAATGCTTACTCTCTACTTGCCCTTTAGCCCATTATGTACAAGGCTGGCACCTACAAAAAAATCACTGTACCTTTCACCTAGATCCCATTTCCTAGCCTATCCCTAGTCTTTCCTAGCCTAACAGGAGTAATGTTAGTCTCAAAATCCTATCCAAAATTCAGCAAATAGATGCACTCTTCTTACCTTGCTTTGCTACTTAGTTTCAGTTAGAAAAAAACTATGCTGATGTTCTATATTGCTGCATTACAAAGTTTGTACAACATAAATTCACTGCCAAAATATGCTCTACTTCAGACACAGCCACAAAAGTGGGTGAAAAACTGCTCCACATCAATGGCTCTGCAATCTCTTTATGTGCAGGAATTTCTATAAATGATGTATAGTTGTATTTTTCTTTTTTTATTTAGAGGCATTTCTTTTTATGGTTTATCATCTCAGGCTAATGTAAGTGGTTATGCTACTGTTCTGCATTTACAAATTGGGGTATGAATAAATAACAATTAAACTGTTTATACTTTCATTTTAAAATTCTATTTTCTAGCAGCACTGAAAATGTGTAACATAATGAAGGTTGAATCCACAGCTGAGGAGAGACACTATAAAGGAAGGATGCACATGGCTAAGTAGTGGGTTTATAACATCTTGCTTGCAGATACTTCCTTTTGCAAGCTTGAATGGGAGATGAGGGAAGATACAGTTTATCTGAACCACCACAGTTTACAGAGAAGTAAAAGAGTGGGTGGGAGAAGAGGAAAGGGAGGGGAGGCTGGGGAAAAAAACCTCAACATTTCAGCTGTTGTCTATCTATGTTCCAAATACAGGATTCTCTGACCTACTGATATGTAACTCATACCAGCAATTTGATACCTTGAAAATATTTTGCACAGACCTGATGATGTTATGGATATTTTCCCTCCACCTCCTTTAATAAACAGTGCCATCGGATGATTTTCCTCTCTTAGCCTGAGTCATTTCCTCTTCCATTGCTTCAAGTTTTTTAGCCTACAACTGACACTAGCCACCTCTCCACCATGGGAGTCCTTGAAGTCTCTGTCCTCAGCTGTAGTTAGCTTGCAAGAATCAGGCATTACTGTGACACTTGCCAGGGTATGAATTTAGTTATTGTGGATTAACTGCCCACGTGGACACTTAACTCTGTACTAGAAGTGCCTCTTTTGTGGTTTAATTTGATCCATTTCCAAGGTAGTCTTTGCTAAAGCCACATGGATTCATCTTCATGGAAAAATAGCTTGTAATAGCTTGTATTGCTCACTACCTTCTAGGTGGAGATGGTTATTTCCACTCTAATTACATTCTGGAATTGTTTACTTAAATCTTGGGTAGTTTTACATTAAAAAATTATTTTATCTCTATTATCTCTTTTATGCTACCAACTACCAGCAACTTTATCTGGATGCATAAAACGCAATCTTCCCCAATTTCTCTTTTTCACAAATGTTTTGAAATGCCTTCAGTGAGTGACATTTTACAGACTTTACTGTAATACCACAGATAAAACACAGCTTTTTAGCAAATTCAAGCTGATGAGATGTTGCTATAGAAATGCTTCAAACACAAACAGCTTTAATTTGCAGCCATTGTGATGGGGAGGGGAGAAATGACAAATACTTACAGCTTTCACAACTCCAAAAAGCTGCTCCAAACTAACAAACAAAGCTCTTGAAGGGAGCTAGCACACTTCCAGTTTTTCCTCTGATATACCCTTTTCTTCTCCCAGCATCCCATCTGGGCACACATTTTAGGAAGTGGAAACTGAGCCAATTCTTCTGTAGTTCCCATGCGTGCAAGTCCGTGGTTTTGGCGTTTATGGCTGAACCTGGCAAGCAGTAGTATGACAGCAGCAGGTATCAGGCAAGGAGAGCCAACATTTAAGGCAATAGAGTTTCAGCAGGCAGAGCTGGAGGAGCCAAGAAGGCAGAAGCAATGCATTACTAGTGATAGGCTGCAGTTTCTGGGACATATTCAGAGGAAAGGGTTTGGGTTTAGGACAAAGTGGTGTGTGCTGGTGGGAAAAGGGTTCTGGAGGAAGGATAATCCTGGCAGGAGGGAGTGGAGAACTAATTGGAAGGGTTCTGCAGCAGTAGAGGGCAGCCCTCTTTGTGGCAGGTGGTGTTAGGCAACAGAAATAGAAATACTGGGGATGGGAGCTCAGGCTGGGAAGTGCAGGAGGGCTCAGAGACAAGTGGAAGGATAGCTGGGAAGCCAGAAGCTCAGACAGAGTTGATTTTCCTGGGACATACTGCTTCCCAGGCACTCCCAGTTACATCTAAGGTCCAATGTAATATGACTAGGGTTACTTAATACTACCACCATACCAGTTACCTTTGCCTTCTTCATCCTCATTTTTATTGTTAGAAATAAGGCAGCTCAGTTCAGAACTCAGTGCTTACTGCTGGTGGAACTTCTTGAATTTTGGGACCTCAGCAGCAGACTTGAAAGGACTTGCTGCAGCAGGCTCTGAGGAGTGCTGGGCCTCCCCAAGAGCTGTGTGAGCCACGTATCTGTTCACTTCTGAATTCAGAGTTGAACATGAGCTAGACTGGGACATGGAGCATATGAGGTACCATAAAGACAGCTTTATGTGCTAGAGAACCACTGTAGTCCAAGGGGTTTCAGGCTGTGGTACACAGGCAGGACACCCCCCTTTGGTACCCTACCAAGAAGAACAAAAAAAGAGTGATAAGATGTTCTCACCAGGAGTTCCACAGGCCTAGAGATTGAAATCGTTGTCCCATGGGGCTGGAATTTTATTTGCAGAAATACACCTAAATGGACTCCTGAGCAACCAGTTAAATACTGCTGCTGTGATTGCTCAGGAGTCGACTTACCAGTGTGTTTGGCACCATCCTAAGTTTTCATTATTTCATTTAGAGCATGGAAAACCTTTGGAACAATAACTGAATGATAAGTTGCTCTGTGGTGTTTTTATGTTAGAGAGCTTTATCTTGTAACAACCTGAGTTATGACATATTTTTAAAAAGCATTTGTCTATACCTAGCTTTTATAGGCAGTCTTTACAAGAGCTGGGAGGCAAAAGGAACAACAACAGACTCTCACCCTCAAACATAAAGGAATCATGTGGATCTTGGCTTAGGGATGTTCAAGTTAATTCCTACTTAGGTGATAAATCTATTTTTCATGGATTTGTAACTTGGCCAGAAAAGCATGCTTGGAGACTTGAATCTTGGCAGTCAAAGCTTTCAGATCAGGAGAATATTTTTAGCAGTATTTTATTAAAATAAGAAAGAAAACCACAGAAGGTTGTTTTTAAGTTTAGAAAGTTAAAGAAAGAGTTTAAAAAGGCATGGGTTGGGTCACATTTTGACACCCATGAGGTTTTTTTTTTCCCTTAAAGAAGAGCAACAAAATCCCCATCCAACCTGCTTCCAGCTTGACAGATAGTAAAAGATACTTCAGATTTATCCTTTTTAAATTGCCCACAGGCCTATTTCATATTCAAGAGTAAATAATCCATTTCAGCTAATAATCCTTATTTCAAACTGAAATCAAGGCACTGTTGTGAATTTTAATGGCTTTGTTTAATGAGCAGATTTTCAGCTCATACAAGTCATTGTAGCTCCAGAAATGCCAATAGAACTACATCAGCTATCACTTGCTGAAGATGTGGATAGTAAACATATACTACACTACCTCCCTCAAAACACATGATGGATTCAGTAAACATGAGACAGTAATTAAAGTAATTAATACATCAGGAGAAATGAAGAACCAAGAGAGAACACCACTCAGCTCAGCATGCCACATACAAAAAGCACTGGGACATTTTTGGTTGAGCATACTGGGGCAAGCACTCTGCCACAAAATCTTTGGGTTTACAGTTTTGTTCAACCTCAAAATTACAGAGGGGCTGAGTCAACCCTGCCAGAATTCGAATTAGTGGTTCCAGGGAGACTGGGAGCTAAGACACTGGTATAGCTAAGCAGGATGGGGAAGAGGGCAGAAAAGGTGTGGAACAGGCATAGCAAACAGGAAGGTCCATTTCTGGTCTTTGACTTAGACGCTCTTGTTTGCTTCTGCTGCACAATCTCCTTTCTGTGATTTAGACTCCCTTTAACATGGAGGGCCAAATTCAGCTCTGACTGCTAGTGCTAACCTCTTTGTGTTGTACCACCAAGGCAAAGGGCATTTTCTAGATGCTAAGAGAAATTCAGATTGGGTATAAAAATGGTTCATTCAACCAGCTCCCAACCCCAGACCAGGAAATGCTTTAGAACACTGACTGGGTCACACTCTGCAACAGAACCAGCCCTGTGAGAACATCTTGTAGAAGCTACAGGATTAAATACCCTGCAGCCAAATTGATCCCAGCTTTGCAAAGTTTTAAGAGAACAGGACTTTGACAGATCTAATTCTCAACACAGGTTCTACATTCACTTCGGCTTTTCTAAGGTGATCAATTCAGCACTTAAGAGCAATTCTCACTCCTTCAGGCACTCCAAAGGTGGCCTTTTGAGTTTATCTTCAGGTGTTTTACATCCAGCAGTGACTTTTATAGGCCCAAGTACTGTCTTAGTCTCTGTCCCTCCACCCTTGTCCTCTCTTGCTCTCCCTTCCCCGACTCCTTCCTCCTGTGGCTGGGTTCTCCCCCTCTGAGCTGTACACACCCTATTCATGATTTCTGCAGATCAGCCCTTCCAAGCACACAGCCTTCCTACACCATGTCACATAACACACCTCCCATTCAGAACAACAGGCCTTTTCTTCAAGCTTGTGTCCAGTCAAACAGCTTGGTCTGTACACCTAGCCACAGACCAAAATAGAATAGGGTAAGGAGGGGGATGACTAGGCATGGTTAGGGCTACATTTTAATGGGCTGGGTTTCATGCACAACAAAGCTGTTGGCATAGTTGTTGGGGTATTTGCAGCCTATCTGCAATTTCCAAGGAAGGTACACTGAAGGAGGTAGCTACGTGCATTCACTTAAGGCAGAAGGTATAGTTCTGCTAATATCATTTAAATGGAGAATCTCACCACTCAGCTATTTCAGCCAGCCTTTTTGCTGCTGCTGGAGTTCTCTCAGCTTGTGTCTAGGTATTATATAGTCCTCCTAGCTGTAGTATTGGAGCATCTCCCAAGTATTTAGAAACAGAAGTCACAGTAACAATCTTCCTTTCTTACTTGGCAGCTAAAAGGAGAAATACTTGGCGTAACTTATACATTTGTTTGCATATTCGTGGGTGGGATTGAGTTATTTGTTGGTGTGTTTATGGGAAGAATTAGGTTTCTCTCAGTAAGCTGAAAAGATTTTAGCACAAAAAATGACAACTTCAGAGGCAGTTTTCCATGTATGCATACTACAGCTCAATGAACTGCCTTGTACTCCTTTGGATTCCCTAAGTTTTGCCCAGAGGACAAAGGTGTGGTTAAGGACACAATCTGGAGAGCATCCTTCTTGTTAATTAGCTGTTGGGGTCTCCACAACATGAAGAACTCGGTGTCCTCTCATTTCTGTTTCTGGGCAAAGCACACCACTGCTTTTGAAACACTTCTATGCTCTGGAAAGCCTTTTAAAACACCCAAGGAGCCCACCCATGTGGCACAAACACCAACTGTTTATTCGTAGAGGTCTCTAATAGAATGCTCCTCACCCCCACACCCTTTGTCAGCCAGAGTGGCTGACTGCCATTGGATGTAGTTTCTATCAAGAGCTCAGTGCATGGAACCCAGAAGTGACTGTGCATGAAGTATGGTCATCAGTTCACACATCTATACATTTAGGGAGGACACACCTCAGACTGAGATCAGTGCATTGCTGAGAAAGGCAAGAGGGCAGTTTAAATCTTCATGGGTTACAGATTTATCAAGCCTAAAAGGAGACTGAGCCTGTGTAATCAATGGGAAATGATGGAATTGCTCTCTGATCAATATTTCCTGAGGGGGCAGGGGGAAGAGGGAAAGACATGGAGGAATTCCATCCAATTGGCTGCCTTAAATACAAATTGGAGGCAAATACAGGTTACATGAATAAATGTGGAGAGAGATATTAAACCTAGAGTATCTTCCCAGACTGAGATTTTCCTATCTGAAAACAATCTAAAGACATAGAATGTACTCTAGGACTGAATGTCCAACTATATTTATCAGGAAGTTTCTACAGCTTGTCAGCTAGATGTAGGGAGAAAGAGCATGGGGCTTCTGTTCTCCAGGCACACCTGGATATCATCTCATCCAATCCTCTGCTCAAAACAGGGTCACCTAGAGCAGTTGTCCAGGATCATGCCCAGTTGGGTTTTGAGTATGTCCAAGGACAGAGACTCCACGACCTCTCTGGGGAGCCTGTTCCAGTATTTGATCACCCTTACAGTGAAAAAGCTTTTCCTTATGTTTAAGATGTATTTTCCTGTATTTCAGTCTGTGCCCACAGCTTCTTGTTCTGTCACTGGCCACCCCTGGGAAAAGCCTGGCTCCATTTTTTTATATCCTCTTGTCAGTTATCTATACACACTGATAAAATCCACCAAGCTTCCTTACCCCAACACTCTCAGCCTCTTCTTGTATGACAGTATTCCAATCCCTTAATCATTTTAGTGGCCTGTTGCTGAACTCATGCCAGTATTTCCATGTCTCACTTACTTATGCTGGGGATCCCAGAATTGGGCTCAGCAGTCTAGGTGTGCCTCACCAGTGCTGAACAGACAGGAAGGATCACCTCCTTAAACCTCTGGTAACATTCTTTCTAACGCATCCAGGGAGGCTTTTGCTTTCTTTGTCTATCAGACATATTGCTGGCTAATAGTCAACCTGTCCACCAGCCTCAAGTCCTTTTTTTGAAAAGCTACTGTACAGCTTGTTGTCCCCCAACTTGTACTGATGCATGGGGTTATTCCTCCCCAGTTACAATACTCTTTGTGATGCGTGGGATCTGCAAGTTGGTATCTTCTGTTCCCTGAGAAACTAAAACAAGCATGTCTTAGGATAAGCAGAAGCATACCTTTCTCTCCCAAAGGTTTCTTCTGCAACTGTGTGCCACCTCCCTGGAAGAATGCTGCTTCTTGAAACTGTATTTTCTGCTAGCAAAGGTGTACATTCAAAATAAAAAGGAAAAACCAAAACTACTGTAATTGTCCCTTTCCGGCACTGAAATACTACAGCTATCACTGGAGTTATCAGAAATAGATTGTGATTCATGCTAACTGGCAAACAAGCATAGGTTTTATGCAACCCTATCACAACCATACAATCCCTCTCATAGGTCTGGGCTTCTGGCATTGTTCTTATTAATGCCAGCCTCCAGAAAATACTTGTACATGGACTTCTGAATTATGAGACATAAACAAGCCCACGTGGATCTCTGGAGATACATTGGAGAGCTTTTGGATATCCTGCAGAAAGGTTTTGAGCTGTTGAGCACAGTGACAGTATTCTAAGTATCCTGATTTTAAGATTGCCACTCATGCAGGTAGGGTGTATCTTGATGGTAGACCCTTACCTTGCAATTGCCTTTAGCCACAGTAAGGTAAAAGCAATTAAGTATATTAATGTACAAAATCCAAAATCCATAACATATTGTAATGATTTATAAAGGCAGAGGTGACAAAGAAGACAGAAAGAAAACTTTATCACATGATTAAATCCTTTCCTCTTCCCCTCATAAACTGATAAACCGTAGATCCATAAATCCACTCTTAACCCACATGGTCAGGATTGTCCTTGTGCATACTCCTGCCCTCAGGCAGCATTCACAGGTGGTAGAACCACACAGCTCTGTAGTTCTGCCTTTGTTTGGAGCTTGTCTAGGTACTTGCTTGAATTCACATCTTACACTTCTTCCATCTTGGTCCTGCTTCCAGTCGTTGGAGACCTCTTAGAGAACTAACTTCAGACCTCACCTTCTGAAACTGTACCTGTTTTGGAAATACTAATCTCTTTGACAAGCCTGATGTGTCACAACTGTCCCTGAGGAGGTGTAAAATGCTGCTTCTCACCTGACAGGACCAAGTTCCATACTCAAAGAGGACCATTTCCCTACACTTGAACTTGTTTTTGCAAGGCCTATTTTGAGCAGTGCTAGCTCCTAACTGAGATTTCACACAACAGTAATTGATTACGTTAAGCAATAATATAAATGGGAAAGCTGAGAAACCAATTTTGGGTTTGGTGGTGTTATTTGCAGGTGTACATTGTAAATTTGCCAGGGCAGCTGAAAACCAGCATGTACCTAAATTTAACTCTTAATACCTCCCTGTTTACAAGTGTAGAGTGGTGCCTTGATTTTCCCTCCTTTCATATGACTGCAGTTGTGTGACTAAGCAAGATGCAGAACAGTTTCCTCTCTTGAGTAGATTTTTTTCCCTTGATAATTATATTGAACGTTTAAATAGCACTTTCCATCCACAAGGTGCCTCACTAGTGTTAATACAATTAGCTAACTTAATTCTCCCTCCTCCTTCCCCCTGAATGTGCACAGAACAGGCAAAATAAGACACCAAAGGAAATGTTGAAAGTCGCTGGCATCCAGTCCTAAGGCCACTCCCTTACACCCCCTATAAAGCCCCACTATTACAGCTGCAGTTTTGTAAGCACCTTTTTATAGAAGCTTTTGTTCTTTATCATCCAACCCGTTGAGCAAATAGCTTCTGGGAAGGAACACACTCATGTTTACCTTTGCTCTATGTGCCACCATCAGCGTTATCCAAAACCCAGACAGACATGAAACAGGTGCCAGAGTTGCATATTTGAGTCATCATCAGTAAAGGCTGACTCATAATTACAGTGAAGGTATAGTCTGTTTCCAGATCTTTTGGTAGAGAGGTAAAAACTAAATGTCACATTAAACAGAGGCTGTCAGCCTTCTAGGTCTCTAAGGAAACAAGGTTTGACAGTAAAAATGGGTAACGATATTATATTTGGCACATTTTTTAGAAACTGTGACTTCCAGACTTCACACAAATCAATTAAGCTTCTCTCTGCACCCCCTACAGAAATATGTCTGAAAAAACCACAGATTGGTGGAAGAAGTCTCTCAGTTGTCCTCAGGAAAAAGCTTCCATTTAAATGAATGGAAGTTAAATTGGGACAAAGACCACTCATTTTAGCTTAGACTAAAGTTAGAGCCGATTCAAGGCTATGTCTTGTATAGGTGAGTCTTCAATGTGGGAAAGTGAGTTCATATTCAGGCACTTCATTCTGCACTGTCTGTGCTCTGTTCTCATTATAGAGAATGGTCTACCTTTCCCAGGATACATTCAAGTTTAGAAAGGGCTGTTCCTTCCTTGGGGAGCAAGAAGCAAAATAAAGTACCTCGAGCTTTCTCAGGAGGCAGAGGAGCATAGAGACCTTTAATTTGTGCAGCATAGAGCCTTTCTTACCTTTGGACTAGCAGCACTTCCTTCCATCCCCTTCCCCTCTTTACAGCTGGCAGCTGGGACCGCAGCTGGAGTCCAGCTGCAAAGGTTATCACTACGTTAATCCCTGCTGGTCTGGTTTCCTGCCCTTCAGACCAAGAGGAACCTGGGCTGGGGAGGTCTGACTGCAGCTTGGTGAAGAAGCACCAGATGACTTGGACCACCCCAAATACAGTGAAGAGTATATGTCCTACCACAAGGGAGCTATACAGGTTAATGTGCATGCACTGTACTCTTACTGCAATAGCACATTGTCCAAGGATTACAGATCACTATTTTAAACTAATCAAAATACAATTATCCCCATTGTATAGAAATTGCATGTAAAGTTGTATGTAAACATCTTAAATGTTTAAACCAGCATCTGAGCTGCAAACAGAACCCAGACCCCCTGCTCTAACCTCCCACTGCCTCCTGTCCTCCCTGTTTATCTCAGCTCGGTGCATTATTTCAGATATTTCAAAGGCAAAGCATTTTCAGAGGTTAGATTTTCTAACTTTCAGAACACCACAATTATGCAAAAGAGCAAAAATATAGACTCACATTTTATCTTCATTCCCTCATCATAAATGTACCTGAGCGTGTCATATCTACTCAGCCCCGGCTTACACACCAGCTAATTTTCATTATTGCAACTCTTGAATGCAGATTAGAGTTCTGCCAATGAGCAGATCTGCAGCAGAACAATCCTGTTTCACTGAAGCAAGAGCAACTTCCATTCACTATGATTATTACATCAAATCAGTTCCCTGAGAGACAATCTAATCAAGTGATCAGTTTGATCAGAGAGGTTTCTACTGAAGTTTGATATGCTTCTGTTCAGCTAAAATAGTATATTGCCACCAGGTACGGGCACGTTTCAAAGACTGAGAAATAAGATTCCAGGAGTAGCAATTCAGAAGGATTTTTGCCAGCTATGGTTCAGATCCTGCAACCAAAAGCAGGCGAGCAACTTCCTACACCTACAAGGCATCAGTGACTGAAGTGAAATTTTGTACTGACTACAGTTCTTGCCCATGTGTTCCCAGTTATTACACTGGAGCCAAAGACTGCACCTCCTAGCCCGGGGCAGATTCACAAAGAAACAGAATGGCTGCAGGGGCAGCATTCAAACCGTGCACATGTATTCCAGTTGTCATGCAGCCCCACCTCAACTGTGCTCTTGGCAGAAGAGAAGGAAGCTTTGCTCTGTTTCCTAACATCTCTTCCCTTATCCTTTTCTTTACTCTCCAAAGTTTTGTACATTCATCTATTTATCTCATTATTAGCTTTCACACAGTCCTCTTCTGCATCTACTTCTGTTTCTACAGTACTGCTGAAGATTTGGAGACTATCTGAATACCACATCAGTCTTCTGGCCCTACAGCATCACCCTCACCTTCATAGTACCATATTTCATACCAAACAACAATATTTCTCCCATCACAGAATATCACACAGACAATGAAACAAGTACTTACTCTTCCACTGTCCATGTCACCAACAGCACCAGTCCCAACAGCAACCCCTGAGGGACACCACTTGCCACCAGTCCCCACCTGGACATTACACTGTTGACTGCAGCTCTCTGAGCACAGCCATACAGCCAATTCCTTACCCACTGGGTGTTCATCCATCAAATTTATGACTGTCCAGTTTAGAGGCTTTTTAAAAATGGGGGTTATGTTTCCCCTTTTCCAGTTAGTGGAACATCACTAGACTGCCATGACTTCTCAAAAAGATGGGTAGTGGCTTATCTGCCAGTTGCCTCAGTCCTGAAATCATGTCTATTTAAAACTGCTAATTGTGAAATTCATAAGTCCTTTTCCTGGTCTGCAATTAAAAGTTGATCCTGTATAGTTATAGGAAAGCAGGAGTTTCTGTGTGGGTATGTGGGAACAAAACAATTCTTTCCAGCACAGCTCTTCCTGGAAAAAACCCTTTCTGCTATATTACCAAAGAAGAGCCCATCAGCTGGTATATCTTAGTGCTTCCAAGTTACATAATATAAGCTGTCAAAAATATGTGTGTAACTATGAACTGGTTCTGCATTAACTGGCAAATTTAGCTCTATAATGCATCCATCCAGACAATTCTCCTTGGATAGACAAAGTCCTTTTATGTCCTATACGGTACAGAAAACATGTGCATTTATTACTCACTTCTAATGGGTCTTGATGATTTTAACAGAGTAATGCAGTGTGATTCAAGGTCAATGCTCCCTAAATCAATTTTCCGTGGTCTATAATCTTGGCTGTAAAGAGTCTGGTCTGCAACTAAGAAAGCAGAAAGGGTTTTAAGGCCATCAGTTTCACCCCTAATACCTTCACATTAAGCTCAAAGAGCTGAAAGGATTTCATATGATTTGTTTCAGGCTTGTATCAGAATCTACATCAAGGCACTTCTCTTATTCTGGACCACCACGGTGGCCTCTAATGTTTTAGATCTTCAGAGGACCAGCCCTGTGTTCAGTATAAATGAAAACAGCTGGAGGATTGCATCTAAAGGAGTAGGCAAACACTCTCAGTGCAACCTCTGCCCTGCTCACCCTCTCCATGCTTGGCATGTACCCATGTTCGGAGCAAGACAGAAGGACCACAAGCAGCCGATGACTGCTTTGCTTTCTCTTTGCAGCATGGAACTCCAGAGAAAGCCAGTTTTACTGTGTGATGTCCCCTTTGAACAGCTTCACAGGCCTAAAGGGTCACAGTGTTGGGGAGGTCTGGTCTGTTTGTTTCTCATTTCCACCCTGGAGTCAAACATTAATTATCTTTTTTAGTGATGAAAACTATAGCAAGTCTCCAAAGGCATTTTCCCAATGTTCACCCTCAAATAAACCACACGTGAGAATTCCACAGAATGCTAGAAAGACTTTGAAGTCCACATGAGAGAACTTTTCTGTGATGTTCCCTCCCTTATCATGCCTAAATTATGCTTTCAAAAAGACAACAAAAGACAGGTACCATCTGCTACTGTCCCCATTTAAAACTGAAACACATGAAAAGCTGTAGATAGGTCCAGCATGAATAAAAGTAGAGGCTAAGCTATCTGTAAAATCACAAGATAATATGGTAAGTAAAACAGCATTTAATAAAAGAAATCATCCCTGCAATTCTCCAAAACCTCAGTAAAACAGCAGCTTTTCCACAACTTAAACCAGTGAGGTGCTTTCAGTATTTTAGTAGAATACTCTGAAATAATGACTGCATTAGGAACAGCAATTAATCAAAAGCTCCTTCCGTTGATATTTCTCGAAGCCAGGGTGGTAATATGTCCTGGTGTTGGCCATATCAAAGCCTACGACATTGCCCTCTGATAGCCAGTCAAATGAGACCATACAGCAATGCAGCAGAAGACAGCACTGCTGAGTGAAGTAGCACTGTCACTATGTGATAGAAGGGGAAATTTTCTACTGACAGAACAGCCCTCCCCTTGTTTTTTAGCTTTTGTAGCACCTTTTTGGAAGGAAGAGACTGCCCAAGTAACCAGTGCAGCTACTGAAAAAGTTAGGGAAAAACAAACAAACAAACAACATACAACAAAAGGTTAAAGAACAAGAGATCCAAAAGTAAAATTTAAAAAAAAAAAAATCTCAGTTTTTGGCATTTCACATGGCTCTGCCTTATATTTGAAAAGTCTGCAGTACCAATGTTTGGATTTCAGAAGTTCTCAAAAGTATTCAATGTTTGGATCTAGGCTTCTGGTTTGAATTAGCTCTTATTTTCACACTCTGTCTTCCCTTACCACCAGCATAAATATCTTTTTACTTTATAAAGCTTCACTCTAATTCGCATGCCTTCTTGATTTTTTCATTTGTTTTCTGTGTGGACAGGGGAAAAACCCAAACAATTTCAATATAGATCAAATAAACCTTAAAAAAAAAAAATTGCTTCCAGAGACCTAAATCTGGTTATTATTTTACACTGGTAATTAATTAATTTTGGGAAAATTAATTCACAGTATTTTGAAATTAACAGAAACATTTAACTTTCCCAACACTTTTTACATGTGTTGAATGAAAGTACCCAATGAACTCAGAAACTGGTCCCTGCCCCCAGAAACTACAAAACTACACTGATTGGATGGACATATGGATGGACAGAAGGCAGGAAGTAAGGAAGAAAGGAAGGAAAGAAGACCCAGCTCGACTTATCCTGGGACACAGAGTGAACCAAGTAGAACACACAGTAGAAGTACACTGTGTCTTATACTACAGATGTGAGAGCCTTTGTGCTAATGAGGTAGCTGTTAATAGACATGGCTATACAGAAAGCATGGCAGCATACATGTTTTCAGCAACAACTCACATATCACACTGTACATTCTCCAGAGCCAGTGGATACTGGCCAGGACCTTGGGCTCATGGCTAGACTCAAAGAAATTAGGTTGATTTTTCAGTACAATCTTTTTAGATACAATCTGTGGACTAACATTTTGCAATCTTACAGGTAGGCTGTTTCAACAAGGACTTGCAAGTCACTTTTGCAAGCTGCTTCCCAAGGCCAAATCGCTCCTGTGCAGTAGGCGTTGCCTCCAGCTTGCAGCAGGGGAAACCAAAGCACCACAGGCCCAAATCACTTGCCCAAGATGACACAGTAAACCTGCAACAGCCCAGCAACAAAGCCCAAGAGTTTCGAGATAATGATAGGAATTAACAGCGAGTCATTTTCTCATTACTTCACAGTTTGATGAGGGATAACACATTACAGAGCAGCAGCTGTCCATGTGAAATTGTTAGCCTTAACTTTCTGCCTGTGAATTGTTTACTGGAACAGACATTAACTGCTGTGGTTTTGTTTCTGTCTTCTTTGCCTGTGCTTTTTTCATGCAAATGCCAGCTACAAGGTATTGTTATAGAAGAGGTTGTGAGGGGAAAATACAAATACTGTAGTATATTCAGTTTGTACAGGTAATATTTTTGCCAGTCTTCAGAGCTTTTTTTTGTGGTAGGTTTCTGTTAGTGCTTGAGGTGCCTGGGCAGAAACGCTCAGTTTGTGTACTTCCCCAGTTGTACACGTAAGCATTTTCAGAAAATTAATTTCAGATTTGACTGTGCTAGAATTCATACTCCAAGTACATGCACACAACCCAGTTAGGCAAGAGAAGGGTGCTCAAGGCATTCAATTAGTCTTACAAGTTAGCCATTGTTTTAGACATAACACTTTCCTACTCCATAAATTGTGCCCTTCTTTCTCAGTGGCCACTCCAGGTAGCTTAATGTAGCTTTTGTCTGCTTTGCAGAAGTACCATTCTCCTGACTAGTAACACCAGCTTGCCAGACTAAACTGGGGTTTGTACTGGTGGTGTTTTGCTGTCAGTTGTGAGGTCTAATAAGAATGATTGGCCAGATTAATTCCTGGCAGAATTCTAACTTGGTTTACAATGAAGTAATCATCCCCCGTCAAAAATTTACTAGTAGCAATTGTGACATCTGTTTAAAAATCCCTGTTTTGATCACTTATAGCCAAAATCAACCCTGTGGTTCCCTTCTGGGGCTCTTCAGGAACCACAGGCCACTAGTATATTCAGGGTGGGGCAGAATGCAAGCCAGCTCTGGATGTTCCTCCAACAGAGGCACAAAATGGGGAAAAGAACACACAGCAGCTCCTCATGAATTTGAAGATCAGTAGGAGACCCCTGCAGGGACCCTCTATGGAGCAGGGGGGCAGTTAGTAGAATGCTGAATGACTATTCTGCCCAGACAGGAACTTTCCCTTGCTGCAATCCTGAACATCCTGAACATAGCAGACTGAAAGTTCTTGCATAGCTGATCAATAGGAAAATAAGGTGAGCCTTATCTGATGGATCAGGAACCTGACTGTGTAACACCATAAGCAAGCTATCAGGTTCAGGCTTCAAAGCAGCAGGTTTCCACTAAGCAACACTGATTCAGCTTCCAGGCATCGAATGAAAATGCAGAGAGCTGGGTCCAATGAAAGTCTCAGATGCCTCATCTTCAGGGACCTTTTCCTTGGAATTTGGAAGGAAATGACAAGCCCGACAGCTAAGGTGCTTACCTGTCTGCAACTGAACATTAGGAAACTAGGAGTAAAATAATCAAACTCATGGGGCCTTCAGAAGAGGGAGAAAAGAGGGCACTTATTCAGAATATCTGATATTACAGTGGTAAGAGCACATTCCTGGGAAGGAGAAATACCTTTTGAACCCTTTTTGCCTCAGAGGTTACAACACCTACTTATGTCTCATCTCTTTGCAGGTGCTCTACCCACTGGATATTACATCCCCTCTGCAGAGCTGATGGAGGTGACTAAAATGCCCTGACCCTCTGAAGAAGTGCTGGGCATTCTTCTCTGAAGAAGCCTAGCTGTCCCCTGAGTGAGCCAGGTGAAGGGCTACCTTATGTGGACACCCAGCTCAGCTATGCCCTGCTGGTGGCAGGGGCAGGAGGGCTCAGATGGGGACAGACTGCAAGTGCCCAACACAGAACCCGAGGAGCTGGAAACTGCACAGTTGAACAGGACAATGCAATGTGAGTGTAGACACCTCTGGAGTTCAGTGGCAGCTGAATTAAAGGGACATTTAGGTGACAGTTGCAATTAAGCACTAATTTGGCTCTTAAATCATGTATCAGCTATAACCCTCCATCTCTTTGCCCAGTGAATGAACTTCACTGGTTCTTGCTTTCTGTGCTTTGCACAGCTCCAACTCACCAATACCAAAGGCCCGCCAGGGTAAAACAGCACTGTGCCATTTGTGCAGAGGGTGCAAACAGGATGCCACTTGGTGCTGCAGAAAATATCCTTGACCCAGAAATCTGAAAACACATTTTTGTACCAACCACAGAGGTTCCTTGAAGTTCTCCTCCTAGAGAAACTCAAAACTTCTGCCCTTTTACAGATAATACATGTGAAGGTAAATGCCACTAGTAAAGAAGTGTAAATTGCTGTAGTTTGAAGTGGGGCAACCTACACCCTAACCTACCCAACAGGTTTTATTTAATTGTAAAATAAATGAGCCCTAGCTTTAAAAACGCATTAACCAAAAACACTGCTGCTCTTTCACTTCAGAGAGCTTTTACTTACTGATATTGAAAGCATATATTGAAAACTTATTACTGCTGCCCATTAGATGAGTAAATGTCACAACATCACAGCAAAAAGTGATTTCTAAATGCCATCACTAATGCTTGTTGCCCAAGATTCAGGTCTTGCTGCAGTGATGCATGCCAAGAGATCCTTTAGACCTTGAACCCAATGAGTGAGCTTTTCAAAGAGACAGGTTAAAAACATCTGATCCCTAAAGCTCCCTAGTCCCCAAAGAAACAAGAAAGAAGGGCAATACAAAGGTGTCTGTAAATAGCATGTCAATGGGCCTAAACATATTTGCAAATTTCACACTAGATTCACACCAAAAAGTATTATCAACTTTGTCAGTGTGGGATCTCTCACTTAAGCTCCAGAAATTGGGCTTCAACACTAATGGAGAAGAGGACACAGGATGAACCATATACTTGCCCTTTGAACTATGCACTCAAGTCTGCTGCAGATTAATTGTGTAACTCAGGGACAGCTTTAAAAAGGGATCTGTAACTTTAAGGTCTGCAATTTTGGGGAAACCCATTCATTAAAACAGCTGTTTTCCTTGCTAATGACTGCAAAATGTGAACCACTAGCTCGAGGCCACTCTCAGCCAAACTTCTCCTCAGTTTTCCCTTCTATTAAACAGGCACAGAAATACCCTCCATTGGGTTTTATCTTACAGGCCCTTATTTAGGGGAAAAGAAAAGAAATACTGCCAGAATTATTTTGAATCTGTTCATAAGGGAAACACTTTGCAGAACAGAGCTCTGAGATTACTGCATGGTGCATTGTATAGACAGAGATGAGATGCTGGAGAAAACTAAATATGAGATCTTTAATCTCAAGATGTGTTTACACAAAAGTGTTCTATTTCAAAACCACCTCTACATTATTTCAAGCAAGAGAGAACATTCACTCCCCAAAGTGTTAAATTATGCACAGAAATTGCAACTCAATTCCAGTAAAATGCACTTTCTGATGCTAGATTTATTTTTCCCTCCTGATTAATTGCATGTGCTGAAACGACCACAAAGTCCACAACCTGAGGCTGTTTTACTGAATGTTGCAGAGGTCATTTAAGAAAGCAGCATAAGGGATAAGCAAGGCAGTTCTCATAACATGCCACAAGGCCTGAAAGACACACCTTCTGTACACTCTGCCACCTGCATTTCTTTCCAGAGTATGACATTTTATGAAGGAGCAATTTTAGTCCACAGACTAATAATACAAGACAAGTTACCCAGGTTGGAAACATGGGAGGAGCCGCTCAGAAGAATGTGGCTCTCAATACACTGGATTAATAATTAACAAGACTGACAGAAAGAAAAAAAAAAAAGAGGAGAAAAGAATGACCATATTGAGAGCCACATTTAGGGCTATCTCTAGAAGGCCAAAATCTATTCTCACAATGCCTCTTTGGTGTATACTTCATTCAGATAAAAGCCACCCACCCTGTTTGGGTTTCTAGCATTAAGAAAAAAAAACAACCACCACCTTCCACAACTCCACTGGGCTTGTTTCCTGTGGGATGCTGCTCAGCATACCCTCACTCCTGCATTTCCTTGACACTGTCAGGCTGATGGCAAGCTCAACTCCACAACTCAAAGTCCAGTTTTTGTACTCTTACTCCTTTTCACATGCTTAAATGCCCTCAGACCTACTACTGATAGACATGACTCAAGTTGGTATAAGGACCTGAAAACTAGTGCAAATTACAGGCAGAAAAATTCAACAAAAAGTACATTAACGTTGTTTGAATGCTATTCTAAAAAAAGCTTCAATACTGCTTTTGGTAAGGGTATGAGATATTTTGGATCTAGAGGTGATTTTTTTTTTGGCTGTGAACTTATGTCATCTTCTGAATCTGGCTGTGCTGGTAAAATCTGTTACCAGCCCGAGCCCCTCTGCTGGATGTTGGCTCATTCAACTGCCTCTGGAACAGTTCCAGTGAGCACTCCTCCTTTCACTTTAGATGAGCTCAGACTATTACAACTATTCAAACCAGCTTGTTTGATTTTTGCCTGAAAAGAATTATGATGTGCTCCCACAGACCAGAAGCTCGATGGGAACAGCAGTCTTCAGCCAGAAGACATTTACAAACAGCCAAAAGCTGTACGTGAAAAATTACATCTTCCTACAGCTTCACTGAAATTACTATGTTGGAAAGGCAAATGTGGCAATTCTGGTACAAAAGTCTCAGACACACTGCCCACCTTCATCCTGCGCCTAGCTAGTGGCTTGTGGCCTCCAAACCAGAAGTGCATTCCCTTTCCCATGTCCTGGCTGCTCTGTCTTGCCTCTTGCACTGCCTCTATTGCTCATCAAAACACATGGGAAATAATTCAGCTCATTAATCTAGCAAAGAACCAGTGACTTTTTTCTGTGATTAGCTTTAGTACTTGTAGTCTTCTGCTGCATGAGTGAATTCAGCCAGCTCTACCTGCAGACAGACAAGCAAGAGAGACAGAATATGTGGGACAGACCAGTATTACCCTTGTGATGTATCTGGAGCCTCATATGGAAGTGCAGGATCTGATCACCTCTCTTCTGGTGCCAATAAACCTTTAGAACTGCATAGTCCCCACCACACAGCTACAAACTCCAAAGAGCTGCGTTTATTCTGTTTTGATGTAAGAGAATAAATATTTATAGGAAACACTGGTGTAATGATCTAAGAGAATAAATATTAATAAGAAACACCAGTGTAACAGTATCCTTGTCACAGGCCCTGTAGTGTTTTAATTCTACTAATGAAATTCAAACCAGACAACTTCCACATTTAGTGAACCCCAAACTTACATCTTTGTGAAACATCTGCAGAGAAGCACAACCAGATTTTTCCCTTTATATGTATACACAGTTATATATTTATATATACACCTATATATAGGTATAGCTACATTGATTAGTATTCAGGATCTGTTAGTATAAATCTTTATTAGCCCGAGTCTTGGTGTGGATACAATTATGGTAAGCATGTGTGTGCTGCTCCCAAAGGTATCAGGGACTTGATACCAGTGACATCATGACAGCCCCAGGTATCCACTGGCTATTCAGTTTTCAGGGGTATTGATTTGAAAATAAAACCAACAAAACAACCCACAGCTGTATCAGAGATGACAACTAAAATGAGTCTTTAGTAGATTAGCAGGTTGGCAAACACACACAGGTGAGTGCTGAGGAGAGGGATTTCAGCATCACTCCCTGATTCAGCTGGCTCACCAGTATGAGTCCCTGCCAGAACACACCAGGGGCCATTAAGTTTCAGCCTTTCAGAAAGCCAGTTACCCCTCACACGCTGCACTATCAGATGGAGCTTGATTCCCTCTTCTTCGCCAGCACAGGCCCTGACTCTCCACCTGATCTTGCCCTACAGAACAAAAGCCTTCTGCTCAGCAGCAATGGGGGAGTCGTGCATGTCAGTGTCTTGCTGCCCAGCTCCATCACACTGAAACTGGAGTGTGGAAAAGCCTCCTTCCTTTCTTCCCTCCCCACTGGTATTTGGTTATTTTAAATTTGAAAGCAGTTAATTTCCTTGTAGATACCAGGTAAAGGGATATCCTTAACATTACTGATGAACATGACTGCAGATGTTTGCCAGTGACGCTTCACAACCAGTTTAACTCCACTCTTTTTAGATTTGGTTGTTTTGTGCTTTCATTTATTATGAAATAAAACTCAGAGCATGAAAAAGGTGCAGAATTACTGGCCAAGTCAACTTCATAAGCCATTTGCTATGTAAGTTTCCCTATATTCACTTGATCAGACTGCAGAGGGTATTAAACCCTACAGCTTTCAAACTGAATGCAAACATTGCAGTCATTTCTGAAGAGGATGCCAACAAAAGTGCAGTTAGAAAAAAAAAAAAACAAGGAAAAAAACCCAACCAAACAATACCAGCTCACTTGAAGCACATTCCGTCTATGAAATATGTTTCTTCTTCTCTCCCATTGAGGCAGCTTAAGCATTTTAGGAAGCCCTTGTAAAATGCAGTCACCCATCACAATATTTTAGCACACAGGTTCTTCTATTAAAATTACTATTCTAGTAAGCCTCTGCACTGATTGAATGAGCATTACATATAGTTTTAAATGCACAACAGAAGTGAGTAATCTGTGTCCTTTTGACTGCTTTACTCACTATGTCTCTCCCTTTCCCAGATCCATTTGGATTTTATTTTGGAAACTACTGCCATGCTCTAATAAAACAGGGGTCAAGCCAATTGTGCATGTACAGCACCATCTCCGTAAAACGCTTGCTAGAAGCTAGCAGCAGGTATTTCAGGCTATTCAAAGCTGTGAGGTCAGTCACCTCACAACACAGAGGTAGGCTCTGGGATCTTCTTAAGCTTTTGGGTTTGCTTTTTTTCCCTTCTTTTCCTCGTTTGAGGCAGATCCTAATACAAGCCAGAGGGAAACCGATCAGTCTGCCTCTTGTGGGATAAACAGAAAGAGCTGGAGCAGCTCCCATCCCTGTTCTCCTCTCACTTATGCATTAGTAGAGAGACCAAGCTGGCTTGCTAACAGTATGTTGTGGAGGTTTTCTTTAAACAGCACTAAGGACATTTGTAATTCTTATTACAGAGTCAGTGCTCAATAGTACTATGGGAAGGAGAGAGAAGCGTGGGTATCAACTGGATGAGAGGATTTACATGAATACACATACACAGAGAAACAAATCTCCAAGTGAAGGGGGAAACGCTGTTGATCAATAGGACTGCGAGCTGCATATCAAATATTGCCTAAGAGGGGAACAAAAGCCCCAAGCATTACTGATGGAGACACGAGTCACACAGCTGCTCTTCTATCTAGGTTCTGACAGAAAACTCCTCAGGTCCCAGTTCTTCAGAGTAGACTTGTGTACGAGCAAGATGGGGCTCCATCACCACAGCCACTCGCTCACCTTAGTCACTTAGTGCAGGAGGTTGCAAACCCCGCCGCTCTGCAAACGCCTCACAGCCCGGACAGGCAGATACCAGGGTTCTCGGCCAGACCTACAGCGCGATGTCTCGCTCCAGCCCCCACTGCACGAAAGCTCCGATAAAGACACTTTGTTTTTTAAACGGGGTAAGGCGGGGAGCAGCAAAAAACCATTCCCACATCTGCAAGTTCTTGCCCAAAGAGGCTGGTGTGTAAAGCGAAACCACCTCTGCCTGGCCAAGCGGGTCGCTTCTGACTGAAACTACCCTGTAAGGAGCACTGAAATCGTAACCGCGGGTCCGTACACCCTGAGAGGACACTTCTCCACGCTCACCACAGTGAAAACGAGGGGCCCTTCCCGTCGCAAGGCGAGCGGGCACCCGCGCGTCAGCGTCCCATCGGCGGGGCCCTGCCGCTCCCTCACGGCCCGCCCTCCCTCAGGCTCAGGCTGCAGCCTCGGCTCCCCTTACGCCCCATCCCCCCCCCCCCCGCCGCAACTCGCACTCGCACCCACACCCCACACCCCCCCCAAGGCGCACGTGCCCCCTCACCCCGCCACCGCCCAACACGGCGCGGAGACTCCCAGGGGCTCTTTAAATAGCGTCTATAAATACGACTGGCGGGCGAGCCCCCCCATTGGCTGAGCTGCACGCCGCGGGGCGGGGCCTTGGGGTCACGTGGGGGCGGGGCGGGTTGTGCAAGCGCGGTGTGACCCATTTCTCGCCGGTATGGTGGTGCCCGCGGCTGAGGCGGTGGCGGCCGTAGTTGGGGGGGGGGTTCACCCGGAACCGGCCTCTTCCTCTCTTCGTAGGAGAGGGCCCCTGCAGGCGGGGTTGCCGTGCGGTGCTGTCTTTTGTTCTGCATTGCACTGTATTGGAGTCTGAGGCACTCAAAACACTGGCTCGCTCAAGGGTCTTCAAGTTGGGCACAATAGAAGGCCTGAAGCCATTCCCCCTGCCTTGTAGAGGGCTCAGGTCCTGGACAAAAGCAGCACATTTCATGCTCCCGCTGGTGTATTTCTAGAATCAGGTGGGTTGGGAAAGGCAAATACAGCCCTTGGAAGTGTAGACATTAGCTGTGCGTCATACCAGGGTCAGTAGATGACGTGGCAAACCGTGGTCAGGTGCTGGGAGGTGGTTGAGAAGGCTGAAGGGAGCCAGGAGCTGCAGCATGCTTGAGGCTGGAGCAGCAGCCACATGGGAGATGGGAGCCTGGAGCAGAAATGCAGGATGCCTTGAGCACCTGCTTCCTGCAGCACTGCTTTTTGTGGAATCAGGTGGTACATATTGACTGGATGTGCCCAATAACTCCTGAGAACATGGTTCTGCTTTGGAACAGTTTCCAGGGGAAAAAAAACAAGATGCTTTGCGGGAGCAAAATTTTACTGCTTTATAGACTAAGAGGCTATTCAGATAGCGCCTTTAGGTCTGATAGCGTTTCTGTAAGTGAAGTGTTTTATTTCAAAGGAGCCACATTAATGCAGACTGCTGTTGACTTTTGCTGATTCACTATGAAATAAAATAGAAAATGTTGCGATTCCTTGGTGTCAAAATCTGGAATTTTGACAACTGGAATCTACAATGTTGCCCTGATTCCTTAGTGGAGCACAGACCCTTCCTCCTTTGCCAGCTGAGGAGGATCCCTTCAGGCCCACAGGATGGATCTCCTGTGGGCCATTGTGGCTATATGGCCTTACCTCAAGCTCAGCTGATCCCAAAGCCCATCCGTGGAAAATACTTGGCCTTACCCGGTCCTGTGATCTGTGGTACATCCTAATTGCCACCATGGTTCAGGCTTGGGCAACATCTGCCACAGCTGGTCCCAGCCTCACTGAACCAAGGCAACCCACATAAATAGTGATCCAGGGGTAAGCAGCTCGGTTTCCCTAAGCAGAGTCTAGACCTGCAGACTGGCTCTTGGAAGGCAGGAGCCTTGATCGAAAGGCTGAGTATTTCTTAGGAAACAAAATACCTTTTTTTTTCTTTTTTCCTTTTTAGTATGCAACACCTTAGCAATGCAGCTTGGAGTTACCAATATATGGGGATTTATCTTAACACGCAGATACTGGGTGCTTTTCCTAGACCTAGGACACTCTGAATCAGATTTACAACAGAATCTAAGCTTCAAATAAAGAAAAGGAAAATGTTTTTGGATCTCGTGCCTATGCAGGAAGATGCATTATGGTAGCTATAACGAGACACAAGGAGGGAGAGAGGCACCAAACCAAAATGCAAAACAAGCCATAATCTGTTGTATGAACAATAATTCAAGATTCCTGGATTCTTGGCATGGCTGTGCTGCCATACCAAAGGTCAGTGTTGAGGGTGTGGGTATTGCAGCACTTGTAGGAGTTAAACCACTTGCACTGAAAACCGAATACTTTCCCACATGCTGTGCTTCCCAGTAATCTGACGAGCTGTGCTGACCTAGATCTGCCTGAGGATCTAATATATTTTTGAGTGCAAACATAAATACACTCTCTTTCTGCATTTAATTTTTGAACAGCTTTAATTAATTTGAACAGCTTTAGTTAAACACATCCAGAGCTCCCTTGCTATTTGGTCTTCAATATGAAGACTCTTTGCTGTTCACAAGAAGAGCTTTGAGGTAAATGAACAAGGGAAGAGCGGCTACTGCTCCTCCGTCCCTCTCTCTTTTGCTGTTCTTCACTCTTTTGAGGGAAGTGCCTCTCAGAAAACAGATTTAAAGCTGAAAGAAGATTTAATCACACATCCAGCATCAATCAGGGCAGAGGAGTCCTACTTACGTGACAAATGTAGGCTTGATTTGCATAGGGGATGCTGCATTAGGACCTACTTTCATTATCATTAACAACAACAGTAATATATTTCACTTTCAGATCACAAAAAGTGGGAAGAGCATAAAACCCACCTTTTTCAGTGTTTTGTCTTATTTAGTCTGAAAATATGCCCTAGCAGCTTTCCTGTAACCCTTCTCCAGGGACACATTTAGAGGCATCACTGGGCTCTGGCTTGGAGTTTTCTTCCAAGTGCAGATCCCATGCAGGCACTGTTGGGATAAAGGGGGGATGTGTGGCACAAAGAGGGAGCTGGAGAGGGTGGTCAGGGAGGGTTTCAGCACACTGCTTGACGTGATGCTGTATAACAGCCAAGTGGCTGCTGCTGTCATAACCTGGAAGCACTGTGTTTGCTGCAGCCCAAGTGGCTTGTCTGAGCCTGACAGACTGTCAAAGGGCTTGTATGACTGAGGGTGAGAGAAGGAAATGCAGAGTAAAAAGAAAAAGGAAACAAGAAAAGCCGAGAACCGCAGGCCACAGGTTTCAGTTGTCACATTAACATTACACTGCTCTGTTACATTTGCATCCAGAGAAAAGCAGATAATGGGGGCTTAAACCATGACAACAACCCAGTGTACAACTGGGTTCTTGTATTAGAAGATAACAGTTAAAATCTGCAGTTCATGCTCCTTCTCCTCTTCCAGTTTCACCATTTTAGTGGGCAGGGAGATTTCAGACCTTTAATGTTCCTTTTAATATTCTGTATTTGCATCCCCAAGAAATGAGGCTGGCCTCTGCGGGGCTCCTTACCATGACCCCCATAACCTCTCACCCTGCCTGCCTGGCTGATTGAAAAATCCCAACACCAGCAGAAGATACTGATGGAGCTAAGGGCTGGGCAGGTGTATGAAAAGCTGCCAGAGGCATGAAGCCCTCTCTGTGCACCGACCTTCCCCTCCTGCTGCCCCATGAAGGCCTGGAACAGGGTGGCCAGTGCCCCAGTGGGCCCTCAAGTCTTCTTGACTTCCAAGGGTCTGACATGTGTAACAGTGGCAGTGCTGTGCCTGGAGGTGGATTTGAATCTCTGCACCCCAGTGCTCAAACTCACTGCATGTAACTGCCAGTGAGTTTTCGTGTATTGAATGCAGACCCTCTATCCCAGCAGTACAAGTCAGTCATAACAGAGCAGGTTAAAAAAGGGGGAGCTATTCTTGCATACCTGTCCTGTTTTCCCTTTGCTTCCTGCTGATGTCAAAGTTTCAAAAATCAAAGCCTTTTGGAGAAGCTCTCCCATAGGACGAGCACCATGGTACCTATGGAGCTGCCCTATCTCACTGTAGGCTGTAACCTACCTAGACCATAGGTTTAATTGCTCTTTCTACCCCAACAACAGTTGGTTTCTGTAATGAAGTACTTTTTGCGTGATGGGCACATTGTAACCAAAGCCTACTTATGTAATGTAATCATCAAGGCTTTACCTCTGTGTACAGGCATATCCAGAGATCACCAGTTTTCCTCCAAAAGGCAAATTTATTCAAAACCTGATCATGAGAAAATGCAAATGTTAAGGTAGGAAGATCTTGCTGCAATAGTAGATTTAAAGAACCAAATGTTAGCATGCTTTTACAATCATCCATTCCAGTGCAAAGTGGCTATAAAGTACTTCCAAGGCTGATTGCTAATGCTTACACTCATATTATGCTATAATGAATGACCACACAAGATGCAGCACCATAAAGATCCAGGTCCATGATCTGTAAGTAGTCACAAGGTGCAGCCAGCCAAGTACTATCAATCCTATATTGCTTTTGGCATTTCTATACTGCTTAATGCTGTTGTGAGTGCCAGGTTATCCTGAACTTCATTATATATGGCTTTGACCATTTCATCAAGTCCTGCTCTTGCTGAAACAATAAATACTCTGTCCTAACCAGGTGCAACTCTGGCAAATTAAAATTGCACTGACATCAAAATTAGCCCCACTAGCAGCTGGACCAGCAGGACTGTGCAGACCAGTCAGGGAAATGCTGAAGCTGGTGGTGGGAAGGACCTAGGTGCTGAAGCAGAGGTATTTAATACTATTTTAGGCACATGCGTGTATCCCGCTCAGTCCTTCCTTGAAGTCCAGAAAGGCGTGGGACTCTGATGGGTTGCGTGTCAGACGTGCCAGGCCCATACGGGTGTTTTGGGTATTGTAGGATGTATAAAGCAGCCAGTTAGAGGCTGGGCAGGGTAGACAAATGTGCTTAAAATAGCACTACGTGACTACATTTAGGCAAATGAATGTGGCCTTGGCATGTATGAAACCCTGCCCTGTTATGTCATTTTGATACCTGGCACACAGCAGGGGAGAGACTTGGTCTACTGGGCTACGTAGATTACACAGATGCAGCACTTATTTAGGAAAAACTAAGGTCAAGAGTGAATGTTTATGCCTCTAGAGTTAGGTGGAAACTGAAAGGGTGTGGGTTTTTTGGAGGTTTTTAGACTTGAGAGAGTTTTGGTTCCCTCTTGATCATGCCATAGGTAACTACGATATGATTTTGCCCACAGCCTGACTCTTGCAGCTGTTGCTCTGCCTCAGGGATATACTGCAAATTGGAAAGTGCAAACAAGCATGTGTGGTTCACTCCATGGATTGCACATTGTCTGATTGGATCCTATAAAGAAAGAGAAGCGAGGCCTTGTCAGAGCTAGGGAACCCTGTTATGAGTTCAGAGCAAAGAGGCTTCTTCCTGCTGTAAGTGTCTGCTGTAGCCAAGGAGGGAACAAAATCTTTGTATACAGTCTTTATAAATAAGTAGGTTACACCAGGCTTGTAACTGACTCACACCTTCGTCATCCCTGGGAAGCAGCTTGGCCAGGCTCTAAACTCTGGGTGCCCACTCAGCCTTCAGGTTACATAGAGATGCAGCTCAACTGGAGGTATTAGATTCAGCCACACCATACAACACAACCCTGGTGCTGCAGGGAGGCCATGACAAGCTCCTCTGTAAATAGCATGGAACTGTAAGATTGCCATCTTTCCTGGGCTCTGAGAGATGAGCCTTACTGTGCACAATGCCCCTGTCGTGTTTCCCATCTGTTCTGTGAGCAAGCAGAGAGGAGAGGCAAAGAGTGCCAGGGCAGAGGTGAGACCACATAGCCGTGTAGCACAGGAAAGCTTTCCACAGACAGCCTGCATAGGCTGGCAGGCAGTTTGCTGGGGGAAGGGACAAGAGTTTAAGCTTCTGTCTCATTTTCAAATGAGCAGAGCATCACTTCAGCCAGCTCCTCTTTTTTCCAGTGATGATCTCTACAGCAGTAAACTGAAGAGGATCAGGGCACGACCTCAAGCAGCAACATGCAGCCCTCCATGCTTTTTATGTTAGCACATTCCATGCCACAGTTTTAGCCTGTGACACCCGGGGCTCTCCCAGTTGGCATCCCAGGGGCTGATCCTGGCTGCAGAACTGGTGCACTCACCCTGTCCTGGGGAACAAAAACCTAGGTCAGCCCCGAGGACATGATCTGCAATCTGCACACGCTTATTTGACCTCAGGGCCAGAGAACAGGCCCTTGCTGATGTGCTTGCTACTACAGATACTGCCCACATGAATGATTTCTTGGACTATTTTGCCAGGGAAGGCATAATGGTACCACATGCTCCATCATGTCTGGTGCCATACTGAGGTGATCTCAGGGGCTGTCACTCAATCTGCAGAAAGCAGAGCAACCCTGGCCTCTGCTTTGGCAAATGCTTGATGCAGATGCTTCCACAGACCATATCTGCACCCTTTGAAAGTCCTTGTTGCACCAAGTTGGTGTGTGAAGTCCCTTCTGAAAGCAAGTTACAGAGCTTCAAATATGCAGATGAGAGAGATGGAGCTTTTGCTGGGCCTGAGGAGCTGCAGTGGGTAAACCTCTCCTGCAGCCCTTCCCTACTGAAGAGCAGAAAAGGGCTTTCAAGCAATGCCCCCATCTGCTTAGCACTGTCAGAATCCCCATGGTGCTTTTCAAAACTTCTGGGGAAGCAGAGTTTGCCCCAGAAAAAGCCCTCAGAAACTATTGTGAAGTTTAGCTTGATGCATTTGCAATGTAAAACTGCAAATTCCAGCTGGCTGATACTTGCTGCCAGTGGAGGGACGCTCTGCCTGTGTCCCTGTGGTCCCACTCCAAAGAGTGATCGAGTAACACACCTTACACCACTGGGGGATCTTTGTTGGAGGCCACATATTGAGGGACTAGCAGGTAGCCATTCATTCGTTGGCACTGTACATAGGTTACGCAGGTCCTGTCCTTTTCTATATCTCACACGAAAGCTAGGCTCCACTCTTACTCTGTGTAAGTCTAGTTTGTGGCCTGGAGAATTAAGCAGACCTTGTATCCCCCTGGCATGAATTTCCATGGTCTGTTCCTCCCCGAGACAGCCACTTGTAAAGGCAGGACCTGTGGCTGCGGCTCGTCTGAGCGGTGTTTACTGCCCCCAGCTGCTCGTTGCCAGAGAGCACCCGAGTGCAACCCAGCACTATCATTTTGCATCTGCTTGAAACTCGAATAAAATACCTTTTTGTATCCCACTGCTTTTTCTGCAGCCATCACGGACCTTTGCTTTAGGCCGTTTTGAGGCTTTTGGAAGACAGCGAGTCTGAGATGCAAACACACAACTACCACAGCTTTGAACTGAGCGAAATATCACAGGATGTGCTTGCAAAGAGTTAAATTTGCAGCTGCAGGAAAACAAAAGCAGCAGTCTAACAAGGCTTATTTAGGGCTCAAGAAGCAACCTGGCATTTGAAGTCTGTCATGTATTTACAGAAGTCTGCCTCTATCAACATCACCACTGCCCTTGGAGTTGTGGCATGTCAGTGCTCATGTTCTATGTTGTCATTTTGTCCCCAGCACAACCACTGCATATGGGTAGGGATGTCACAAAATGCCTTCTCAAGAAAGAGACAAGGGGTAGGGAGCCAGGGGAAGCCAGGTACAGTGCTCCCGTGGCATTTGAACAGCAAAGTTTTGGACAGCCACCCAAAGCCATGTCATTGTCCTCTCAGTACCTAGCTAGTTCCCTAGGCATCTAGTTAAAAATGGGCCCAGCTGCACCCCTAAAGAACTGGCATTAGGTGTGTAGTGAACGGGCAGAAGACGTCTAGAGATTTCCAGGGCACTACAGAAGTATTGCCTACTTTCACTGAAATTCCAATTATTCATAACATGCTAGTGATCATTTTGCATCTCGTCCAACAAGTGGTCTATTAACATTTCTTGGCTGCAGTTGCAGGAATAATACTTACAGCCTTTACAGGCAGCATTCATCATGGCTGGCAAGGTAATTTATGTGTATCTTAAATACTTGTAATTACAGTTCCTTGTAGTTCCAGTGAGGAACAAAACAGATTTCAGTAACACGCAGATGAATAATTCAAAGTGCATTCCTCAAAAAGAAGCATTTGTTTTTCTCTCTCACTTTGAGTCCCTTGATCTAAAAGCTGGGACCAGTCTCCCCAGGGTTTGCAGGTCATGTAGCTGCCACCAGCCCCCCAGGAAGTTAGGAAGTTCAGAGAAAACCAAAGCATTTAGCAGGGAAAGAAGTTCTGTAATGTCAGCTTCTCTATTCTGGATAAGCTGGCTCCCAGCTGCTGCCTCTCCAATAGGTACTCCACCCAGCCCTCAGATAATAATCACAAGCTGTTTCGCCAGTTCTGTTTCCTTCTACATTTTTTGCTGTTAACTCCATCGGCTGAATTGATAGCATTTAGCTTGAGAGCGCAGTGGCTTACAGAGCAAAAACCCGTTATTTGGGCTTGGGGCTATGAAAATACCGACCCTTGTCCTGCAAAATATGCAAGCACACACTAAGCTTTGTTTCAAGGGGACTGCTTGTAAGCATGAAGTTAAATAGGAGTCTTGAAGAAACAGGGCTAAAAATGCATGGGGTGCATTGCCAGGGTGAGGTGGTTTGCTAAATGTGGACATTCGCAATGTCACGTTCCTAGGAAAACATCCCTGTGCTACCTTACCATTCAGGCTCTCTCTGGAGGGGGAACGACTCTGCTGTCAAAAGGCCTGATGCTCCTGTTTCCACTCAGACAAAAATTCCACTGACAGTAAGAGTTGATATGGCTGAGTGGAAATTGCAAAACTGGATTCAGATTGGCACGTAGTCGAAAGCCAGAAATCCTCAGTGATAAAACATTTGTCTTTTCAAAGCATGCACCAGTTTCTGAAGCAGATTTTGTTTTTCAGAAGTGTTACTTCCTCCCTCAGCTGCTCATAGTTTCCCCCTTACACAGAATTATTTTAGCAGCCCAAAATACATATCTGCATGTGCAAACTTCAGCAGCACGTTAAAGAGACACCATCCAAAACACTATAGTCCATATGAAGTGAAACGCATAATGTCTGACATGGAAAGTTTATATTGGTTTAAGCTTGAATATTTCAATACATCTGTCATGGACACCTAGTAAAGTTCCTTTTGCTGGACTGGTTTTCTCCCCTACTTACTCACATGATGTGGCTTCAGAACATCATCTCTGAGAGCATCCCAGCATACAACTTACCTCTGAAGGGACCTGTGAAGCTGGAGAAGAGCATCCATTTTTCCAAGGGATCAAAAGGTGCTTCAGCCAGCACACAAAGAAAACAGCTTAGAGAGAATAATAGTGCATATATTGTAGCACAGGCATCTCCCCACCATTTTGAAGGCTTCACTTAATGTCCACTAGAGAGCTTAGTATACTCTGTCTCTCAGGGTTTTTCTTGAGATCTCAGTTGCCCAGATAGGGCAGAAGGCCTCAGTGCCCTAGGACAATTACTCTGCCCAGCTGGCCAAGCCTGTCCTGCAGTAGAGACTCTTCCTTTCACAAGCACTAGTGCCCTCTACCTACTGGTCCACATTCCCCATTTGGAGATTGCTTTGTCTCTTCCTGGTGTTCAGTCCTGAGAAAATGAATTCATCCTGGGCAGTGGCCATCTGCCTATCCAGGGCTCTACAGCTGTATGGAAAGTCACCCATGGTCAAGAACTTTCTGTCCATGCTACCATGCTGAGGGAAGGCATTTCCACCCTCATCTCTGGAGAACTTGAGTTCCATGTGGCAGTGAAAGAAGGATAAGAAGGTGAACCAGCCCTCCAAACAGGGTTGTCCTTCTGCTACAAGTGCTCTGAGAGGGGCCCCAGTATCAAGCAGACTTCACAAGTACAGACTTACCTATGGGGCCAAAATCCTCACATCAATGCCCAGCAAAGTAAAGCTTGCTGTGGGTCTGTTTTACCTCTTCAAAAGCATATGCTTAATTTGGCATAACTAGAAGCAGCATTTCAAGATGGCCTTTATATACAGCATTTAAGCCTACAAATGGTATTTCAGTGGCATAAATGGGTTCCAGGTGTGACAGTTACCAAGTAGGAGATGGAAAATCTCAGCTGGGTGCAGTCATTGCAGACAGTTGGTGGCTCTAATTTTCAGCAGTGCAAAGATGGGGAAGCTGTCCAAGGCTTCTACCCAGGGCAACAGCACTCTGGTCTATGATGTTCTGCCACCTTTATCAGTAATAGCAGTCATGGGCTTGATGATAGAGGCTGGCATGCAGGGGTGACCAGAGCAGTTAAAGTTACCTTCTTTCCTGGCTGAAATGACAGAAATAGCTCAGATGTCTCTGTTTATCTCCCATTTATGGGGTTACTTTAGGTGGGTAGCAAAACATCTTAATCACTTTGCTTAGTTAATTCTGATTTCTTGTAGCACTGTGTTCTAGCAGCTACCTAGAAGACTAGTTTCCAAGTGGGGAAATCTTGATTACAATAAAATCATCAACATTTCGCCATTAATTCCATAGCAGTAAGGATTTGACCAGAGAATATCTATGGAAGTCAGTGAGTATTGTGGTTCTGTGAAGAGCATGCAACTGGAAAAAAGACTTTGCTCAAGAAACTGTGTATAAACAAAAGGAAGCTCAGCTTAACTGGGAACTGTGAGCCTGAACAAACTCAGAACAGCTAATATCTGCCAGTTTGATTTGTAGGCATGGAGCTCCAAGATGATTGTTGTTTGGAAAAGAACCAGAAGTTTGGGCTTCATTTATGAGCTATATAATCAATATGGGCTGAGGCCAAAACCCACAGTTTTTATAAGGCTGGGCTATTTCTTGCTTCATATTATTAGGCACAGGAGACAGAGCTGACTTAGATTTACAGAATCTTGGCTGAGACTCAAAAAGCATCAGTATGACTACTGAGAATGAACGTATTCTCAGCTAAGGCCCCTCCAGGAATTGGGATGTTTCTCTGGATTTTAAAAGCTCAGTTCCAGTGCAGATGCAGTATTCATTTCTATGATAGTGTTACTTGTGTGTTACATGGAGCAGTATTACATTTAGGGCATTTCTGGTTTATAGCCTTTTCTCTTTATTCAGCCTTAAAGCACTTTGCAGCACAGACAAATCCTGGAACTGCTGCTCCCTTTGCAGCCGTGCTGCTGCTTCTGCATTCAGTCAGACTTTCAGTCATTGGGAGGTTTGTTCGCAAGCTGCAGCGGCGTTCATCAGGCACCTCAGTTCCTGTGGAAAGATCTTCAAAGCGTTTTTCTCTGCACTATACCACTGAAATGCAGTTGACTTGAGCAAGGCAGCACTGCTGGATGCCACGCAGACGCACCACTGTGCACTTCTGAGTTTGAAGGGAAGAATAACTTTTCCCGATAAAACCTTGAGGGGGAATTGAGGCAGCAATGTTTGTGAGAGCAAGGGGAAAAAGAAAGAGCTTCTGAGAGGGTTGCATGGAGAGGTTTACGATGGCAGCGGGCGGTTAATACATTTTTCCACCTTATCCAAAAGATGGCACTGTTCACATTGGAGCCGTGCTCAGCTCCAGGAAGGGGCGCCAGGCCTGTGTCCTCCGGGGTCTTGTCCTTGGGCACCCCGCAAATGCAGTCCAGCTTAATGCCCAGGGCCTCATTTTACAGCCCCCTTCACTGTGTCAGAAGGCTCTTTATCAGCATTATCCCTACCCGGTTATCATCTTCTAAGTGGAAGAGTGGCCCAGAGACTGACTTGGTTTTGGCAGTGTTCAATTTCTCTGAAATCCAGTTGCTAGTATTTTGGAGCAGTCAGTTGTGTTTTAAAGTCAGAAGGGATACTGGGAGAAACAGGGAAGGGATAAGGAGATGAGAGGATGAGAAGCCGTGAGAAGGAACAGATGAGAGTGTTGGGGGTGGGATGTGTCAGCAGTGGGAGTAGAGAGAGAAGCAAAGAAAAGACGACAAGAGGGGAGTCAGCATGCAGGCATAGAGATTCAATGCCCCAGCAAGAAGGAACAGGACAAAGAAGCTGAGGTGATGCCGCTAAATGCTAAACTGGGCTTGCTCAAATTTATTCCCCTGCCTTGCTCTTGTGCTGAACATGCAATTAATTTGTAGTGCTGACAAAATGAGAGAAATTTCTATCCATAGTCCTTAGATATGAGTTAATGGCCCAGGTACAGATACTCATAGAAAATAGAAGAATTCCCTCCTCCCAGGCCCTGCAATGCCTCTACATTAAGCCTACTGGTGTGTTACCAGAGCCCTTTCCACAGGAGCATCACACAGACAACAGGTTTTGAATTGCTGTGGTGTGGCAGTCACTACACAGGCCATGGGAACTTGCTCCACCAGGATCTGAATGTAGCCCCATGCAGGAAGCAAGGTAAAGGATGTGAAGAGGTGCCTGGCTACCATCTGCTCCATTGGTCATTCACATGAAGCGGAGAGGTCTACCTGTGTGTGCATCTGGCCCTGCAAACAGCCACCACCACATCATTGGGTGAACCAGACCTTTGAACACAGTTCAGCCTGAGCCAGAGTGGCACAATCTGGGCTGGAGGGTGCCTTCTGCCTCCCTCCTTTGCTCACCACAAGAATTACCTGGCTTAACACCTGGAAGGAGCATCTGTGTCTGCTGCCTGCAGATAGCAGGATGGAGGCTTTCACTTGGTCAATCTAGACTTGTACTCACAATATTGTGGTCCAACTAGAGACTACCTTTGTAGAGAGATATGGAAAATAATGTATCAGCCTTTTAAGGGAGCACAGGAACATTACATATGAGTGTTGGATAAGAGGTGAGAAATTTTGTACTAGCTTGAAAATACAGGAGAAGTTAATTATAATTACATCCCTTTCAATCCAATTTATAACTTTAAAGATCATCCAGGAGGTTGTCAGTTTTGAGTTTAATTGACCTATTTGCAATTGAGCCAATTCATTCCTACAGCTGGGGACTCTTTTTCATGGTTTTCAACTCACTGATTCAAGATTTTAAGGCCAAAAGGGATCATTAGATCATGTAGTCTGGCCTCTTGTGTATAGACTTTCATCCAGACATTCTTCTTCTGAGCTGCACAAGATGTGCCTGGCAAAAGCCTGCATCCCAGAAAGGTGCATGGTCTGGATCAGTGGTTCCCAGGATGGGCAATGCACTGTTTCCCTTATCACTTTTTCCCATGGGTAATCAGTCATCTTGAGATTAAAATGTGAGCATCATCAGGATCTCAGTGATCCAAGATACTGCCTGATCCAAAAAATGTTTAATGAGCAGTGCCTGACAGACATGCTATTAATTCTTTAAAGATAAATTCTTAAAATATAAATAGGATTATGAAGTACTTGGGAGACATTAATTTTGCGAAGTGGGTTGATTAGCTTCAGATACAGGCAGAGCAGACCAAACATTGGGAGTCATCACTTGTTCTTTCAACTTTAACTTATACTCTTGTTAAAACTCAGGCCCTTCGGGACAATTGCGTGTGTTTTATAGAGCTAGGTTTTTAGTTACCCTTTGGAAGCTGTGACCGGGAAATGCCCCTCTAAGACGCTGCAGATGGTTCTTTCCACGTACCGCTTGGCAGATGCACAGGAAAATGATGCTAGAAAGTTGGCTGTCAGCTGTACTTTGTAGTGAGGCGCTAATGCATGTGCTCTAACACTTTGTAATGACGTGCTTGGGGTTGTTTAGGGCAATTTTTTTAGAGTCTTTGCCAAATTATAAATCCAGTTGCAAGTTGGAAGCACCAGATCTCCCATCTTTATGAGAAGACAAGCACCAAACTGAACAGATGTGGCCCCATCTGGAATGTGGCACTGCCTGCTGGGGTGCAGCTCTCCCTATGGGCATGGGCATAGCTACAGGGGATACACACAGGTGCTAGAGCCTCCACGGTCTCCCAGCATATCCCCAGCACCTTCAAGATCTCTTTAACCCTCATTTCTCTTGATTGCTTTAAGTCCTGGTCTCTTTTCATTACTCCCTGTCTCTACACCATTGTCTTCTCTATCCCTTTTTTCTGCAACTCGTCAGGACAGCCTCTTCCCTCACAGCCATGGGCTGAGAGAGGTAAGGATTTTTTTCTTCAGTGATACTAGCCCTAGTATCCAACTAACTGGGGACCAGATGGCATGAAGTAACTTTCAATAAGACACACAATCTGAGACACACAGGGCTTGCCAGGGTCTGCATGGTCAGACATCAGGCTTTTCTTCACAGCTGTGGTCAAAATCCCTACAAATATAAGCATTGCAACAGCCCTTCAATGTGTCCTGAGGGCCCAAAGTCTGTCCAAGGAGCTGGGAGAATCCCTGCTTCCCAGACTGAAGCCTCAGGCACACACACTGTGCACGCAGAGCTGGGGCATGCTGGCAAGAAGCAAGATTTGTCTTTGCAGCCGTTTGAGCCTCAAAGCCACTGCCAATGCTTTTCCATAGGCAAAGGGGTCTTTTTCCATCCTATTTCCACTCCCTGCCAGCACTGAGGCATGCCACTGCTTTCCAGGGATTTGGGCAATGTGATAAGCCTTGGCTAACATTTAATGCTATTTATTCTTAGTGCAGTTATTAAACACACAGGAACAAGAAACTGGGGTCAGCAAGATATCCAAAGGCAGATGTGCCTGCTGACCAAACGATACTGTAGCCCTGCAAATCCTGAAGTGGTGGTCTGGGGGAAAGGTATAGTCTCAACATCTTAGAGCAGAAAGGGCCTTAGACACTGTCACTAAAAGAAACTGCAAAAGGAACGTTAAATTAAATAGGGATTTTAAATTTTAACAGCAATTAAATTTTAAATATTTCAGCTCTCAGTAAAATGAAAGCAGTATTTCTGTTCCAACATGAAATGGGCCAGATCCTCAGCAGCTGTATGTTGGTGACCCTCTCAGCTGAAATCAAAGGAACTTAATTGATTTGCAGCAGCTGAGGATGTGCCAGTTCAGGCTCTCTCCTGGAAATACATGACTCCAATCTGGCTGGCAGTGCAGCCTTGATGTTTCATTAATTTGCAAGAAAGATGCTGCCAGGATAGACACACACTCTGGTGGTGCAGCTGACAAACAAGTAAAAAATTACTCTAAAACTTGTTATCATCTGTCATGTTATAGAAGCTTATAGAAGCTAATTTAAAAGGCATTTCCCAGGCTCCCAATCTCAAAGGATCACTTAAAGATGTGTGTGTGTGTGTGTTGGGAAACCCCTGCTCACATTGTGTTTTTCAGACTCTGTTTCTTTCAGAAGGGTGAAGGCAGAGAGTCAGCAATGAGGAATGGGAAAGACCCTTTGTGCCCTGCCAACACATGACTATTCCCCACACTCAGAGCTTTGTCCTTCACAGCTTGAAATGAGTCATTGATATAGGTTCCCACTACTGCCTTTGGGAGATCATTAAACTGCCTTTTTCGGCTTCAGTGTTAGGATGTTTTTCTTGATAGTCAGCCTAGACATTTCTCTGCTCTGTTTCCTCCTATTGCCCCTAGTTACGCTTTGTCCCACCCTAAACAACTCCTTTTCCCTCCTTTTACTGATATATCCCTGGGCATATCAGAAAAGGGGTGGTGGTGACTGACACAGGAATAACACGTAAGCATGTTATCAGTCTAGCCTGCAGAACAGTTTGCACTAGCAATCATGGCATGGTGTTGCAGTTGGGAGAGTGAAGAGAAAGCAGGGCATCTGCTGCTACATTGGCCCATGGGCCAACTGGCTACTGGCCTAACCCAGTGCGATGCCTACTGGGATTGATGGGTTTAAGGGACCTCAGGAACTTCACAGGTCTGAGAAAAACTCTGCTAAATAGCTGGAACTCACAAGGAGGTACCGCTCCCTTTCTCCAAAGGCTGCCCTCAGCGAAGGTGCTCCATTGCAAAGCAGTGGTTGCTGTTCTTGACACAGGCAGAGTAAGA
>NDXB01018786.1:87792-122325 GCA_002631895.1 Agapornis roseicollis | reverse complement strand
GCAGTGCTCAAGGCCAGGTTGGACACAGGGGCTTGGAGCAACCTGCTCCAGTGGAAGGGGTCCATGCCTGTGGCAGGGGTTGGAACTAGATGATCTGATGGTCCTTTTCAAGCAGTCCGATTCTATGATCAGGCAAGCACAACAGATGTAGGCTGTACAGGTTGCAAACACAACCATTTTAGAGCATGTAGAGCCAATTAAACCATATTATTCAAAATGGACCTGGGAACTGTGTGATCCCAATCTGTTTATCACAGCTTATCATCCCTCCAGCCCCAGCATGCTGTACCTTCCATGTCAAAAGGCAATTGATCCAGTTATTCCATACTACTGAATAACATCACCACTAGAGACAGCCCACTAGACACACCTGCCTTCTACAAAACCAACTCTCAGAAAAGCCACTATGAGGAAGTCTTAGAACCCCATACACAAGCCTTCCAAACCACCAGCAGCTATCACAGGGTGCTTATCAGCACACAGATACCTGCACAGGGAGCAAGAGGCTCCTGCTGCAAAAAGTCTGGAGCCTTGAACATACTCCTGACTGCCTTTTAGAGTCAGCTTTGTTTCAGAAGCTGAAGCCAGGCCAGGCCAGCACTTCCCTTGAGCAGGGCATCAGCCACCACCCAAATAAAAAGATAGACATACCTGATTTGATGGGTAATATTCAAGCCATATTGCAACATGCTTCTAATCAGGTGCATNGTTTCAGAAGCTGAAGCCAGGCCAGGCCAGCACTTCCCTTGAGCAGGGCATCAGCCACCACCCAAATAAAAAGATAGACATACCTGATTTGATGGGTAATATTCAAGCCATATTGCAACATGCTTCTAAATCATTCAGGTGCATAAGCAAATTTTGTGTTCAGGATGTTCACCTTCCAACCCAAACCATTCTATAATTCTATGACCTTCCCCAGTTACCTTTTTGACAACTTACCTTCTTGTGCTTTGACATCTGCAAGGATGCATTCCTCTTGCTCCACTTCAGCACTCTGTTTAATGTTCTCTACTTCCAGCCAAAAACTGTCCATTGACAACTTGTCTGAAGACTCTACCCTGGGATTCATGCCCTCTGACACTGGGGATGCCAAAAGACTCTCCAGAGGAAGCTGGCTCATTTTGCAAAGGCAATTTCTGGTACTGAAACAGGAAGAGATAAAGACAGACATTAAGCAGAGCACAGCTACAGGTTGGGCAGAGAGGAGATTGAGAGCAGCCCAAGGAGAAGGACTTGGGGGTGGTGGTCGATGAGAACTTGAACATGAGCCGGCTGCAGTGTGCGCTTGCAGCCCAGAAAGCAACCGTATCCTGGGCTGCATCCAAAGGAGCGTGACCAGCAGGGCCAAGGAGGTGATCCTGCCCCTCTGCTCTGCTCTGGTGAGACCTCACCTGGAGCATTGTGTGGAGTTCTGGTGTCCTCAACATAAAAAGGACATGGAGCTCTTGGAACAAGTCCAGAGGAGGGCATGAGGATGAGCAGGGACTGGAGCATCTCCCATACGAAGACAGTCTGGGAAAGTTGGGGCTGCTCAGCCTGGAGAAGAGAAGGCTGAGTGGAGATCTCATAGCAGCCTTCCAGTATCTGAAGGGGGCCTATAGGGATGCTGGGGAGGGGCTCTTTGTTAGGGACTGTAGTGACAGGACAAGGGGTAACGGGTTCAAACTGGAACAGGAGAGGTTTAGATTGGATCTAAGGAAGAAATTCTTTCCTGTGAGGGTGCTGAGGCACTGGAATGGGTTGGCCAGGGAGGTTGTGAGTGNTTAGGGACTGTAGTGACAGGACAAGGGGTAACGGGTTCAAACTGGAACAGGAGAGGTTTAGATTGGATATAAGCAAGAAATTCTTTCCTGTGAGGGTGGTGAGATGCTGGAATGGGTTGCCCAGGGAAGTTGTGAGTGCTCCATCCCTGGCAGTGTTCAAGGCCAGGTTGGAGAGAGCCTTGGGTGTTATGGTTTAATGTGAGGTGTCGCTGCCAGTGGCAGGGAGGTTGGAACTGGATGATCTTAAGGTCTTTTCCAACCCGAACTATTCTATGATTCTCTGATTCTATGTATTCCCATATGGCATTCACAATACAGCAGCCTTCATTGATTACTGACTGCAATAAAAGCCAAACAGAGGTAAGTGCTAGACTTCCTTCAGTTAGCATTTTGCAATAACAGATGGTTTCCTGCAGCCTCTTTAGGCACTGGAAGTTGCTTTGAGGTCTCTCTGAAGCCTCTGCTTCTCCAAGGTGATGCAGCCCATTATCACCTTTCTATATACTGATGTAGGCCAGCAAATGGTTGGCTTTCTGGACTGCAAGCATACACTGCCAACTCATTTCAACTCATAAAGGACTAAACTTGAAGATCTAACAACTCGGAGACATGTGTTGTAGGATATTCTGCACTTGTGTTTACACATGTGCATGCACACGATGCTCATACCCTCTTCCAACATGCGCATAGGCAGCCCTTCCCTTCTAAAGGTCAGAAGTAAAGCAATAAGCATCACTCCAGGAACATCTGGAGCCAGACACATCATTGAGAACAAGAATGAGGAGGGTTGGTTGGTTTGTTTTAGAGGAACACAAAAGTGAAAGACTGAAAAGAGCTATTACACCACCCAGTCCACCTCTGATAAGGGTAGAGGCAATCAGCTTTCTTAGCAGCCATCCCCACTTTTCCCACCACCCCATTTTCCTATTCCTGGATATACAAATAGCAGGCTTCCAGGTGAGATGCCACTTTATAGCCTGGCTGAGGACTCACACAGTCAATCTAAGATCTGGATTTTTTTCCTACGTGCAGAGTTTATGTCCATCTCCCTCGGTTCTACTGCAGTTACCATCTCGAGTCATGGTTTATCCTTTCAACTTTTCATTTGTATCTTTACCCACTAGGAGTTATAAATTTAGATCACATCCCCCACATTAACTCCTCATCTCTAGTACCCCTCTCCATTTTCTCACATTTGCTTTAAACAAAGCTACCTTGCTAGCATCAAAAAGATGTTTAATACCTGGCCATGACATCTCACTAGCATTCTGTTACGCACCAGTCAACAGAAATCATCACTTGTAACATGACATGAACTAGGAAGAGGATTTTGTATTATCTTGAAGGATTTGGCTTTGGCCATATCAATGCCAGAAACACTGGAGCCAAACTTGGCACTGAAGAGCAGTCTCAAAGCACACAGCATTACACAGGCTTAGGAACCATCTTATAGGCTCTCTTAATTGCCCTGCTGAAGGCACACAGCTACTCCCCTTGCCCTAAATTACTGCCCTATACTACTGGGGATCTAGGTCCTGACCAAGGCAGCTCCGACATGTACCTTTCCTTCGTGTTCAGCTTGGTTGAAAGCTGGCTCATCTAACACAGCTTACTGAAATCTCCCTGGCCTCACCCCAAAGCAGAATGTAGGTTTGCAGATCCAGTAGAACCTACCCTAGACCAGAGCAGCACAGGTCTGCAGCAAGCCTGTGTCACACACAGCTGTGTCAGTCCCTTCCCCACACCTGCCACATGCCTGCCTGGAAAAATAACCCAAAGTGTTAAGCCAACATAAACAGAGTCTTCAGGTCTTTCAAAAAGAACAACGCTTGACTTTGATGTTCTGTGAGACTTACCCAGATACCAGGCTCTGAATGCAAACTTTAGTCCAGGAGATACTACAACCAAGTGGAGTAATACTTATTCAAGGCATTAGGGCATAGTCCTGATGCACATTTAAGAAGGATCACAACATCCTGACAGTCCTGGCTTCAGACCATAGACCTGCAAACAGCTAGTTTTGATCTACCAGCACCTTCAGTCTACATCAAGAAAACAGAGTACTGCTGCAAGGATGTAGTTTTGCCAGACAACAGTGAACTGCTGTACCTTATCCCACTCTGACTCATGTTTCCATACCACCCACAGGTATTTTGCTTCCTTTCACAGCTGGAAATATAGATGACCTAGTAGTGCTTGCACCTAAAAGCTCCACCACAGTCACACTATATGCCTACACTAGGAGAGCCATATTTGAACAGCCGAAAGCCATCCCAGCTTTTTTCCTCAACAACCCCCAGATACTGCTGTACTAAACTCTATTTCAACAAGGTGCAGGACGCTAATATCACCCAGGAGCTCTACACTAAGCTAGCACTGTGGTTCCTGCTTCACTGGACACCTCCAAAGCAAAGTCAGCACTTTACATTTAGGAAGTTATTTATTTTCTGGTCTAAATGCTCTTTTCTCTTGAGCACGGTGCTTTAGAAATCCAGCAGCCCAGGGGGAAGGTTAATTTTAGATACACTGCACCTGAAAGATTGTTCTTCCTCATTGCATTCCCAAGTCACCAGAGGGCAATCTGTGACGTATAAAGGCAGCAACAGTTTAGACTGGAAGCCTAGATTGTTGGTTTAAGATGTTAACTGCTCAGTTAAAAGTAGGTGGAATCATCAAGTTCACTCAGTTGCACTGTCACCACAACACAAAGATTATAAAGTTTTAAAAATGAACCCAACAAAAAGCAAACTGGCAGAAAGATCTGGTTAAGGACAGCCATAAAGCTGACTCTGTGGAAAGAGTGACCACCCTACTGCAATAATGCAACCTTCTCCTATTTTTGTAAGAGCAGAGCCAGTTTTAATGGGGCTAGAGATCCATTCAGCTGACTTACCTAACACCATCAGCCTAACCCTGACTTAACAGGATTAACAGAGTTGCAAGAAATTAGACTGTCATGGACCATACACAGTTCATTTTCTTACTGTTGCTTCTATAAATCCCCTCCATGCAGACTGCTGGTAGCCCTGGACAAGCTCTGCATCCTGCACAGTGCTGACTCTAAGCAATGGTAGCTCACCAATCCTGGGCTAGAATCTAGTCTCAGGGTGGTTTTTGATCTGTTCCTAGATACTGTCAGTGCATGGCAAATACATTGCAAACACTCATGCAACTCTCAGCCCTCTGGAGTATCAGAATAAAATAAACACTGTTGCTATGCATCTGTTCATTCCAAGCTTGAATCATTCCCATCAGAGAGCTTCTGAAAGGATCTGGAGCTGCCTCAACTACTTCACTGCTTGCTCAACATCCTTCCCTCATTAAAATACCTCTCTAGCAGATGAATAAATAAAGAGGCAACAGAACATGAGGCAACAAGTGTAAGCCAAGAAAATGGAATTCCTGTAAGCGAATTTCCAGAACTAAGATGAGAAGGCAGAAGAATTAAGTTACACAAGCCAGCCCCAGCCCTTCCACACAAGCACCTAGGCTTTTTAAAGACATTTCCAATGATCTTGAGCAAGCCCAAAGGGACACATCAAACACAGAAACAGATGGAGTTCTCAGTTAGCCTCATGAGCAAGTCAGGAGAAGCACACCAAGTCACAGCATCACAGCAGCCCAGACCAGTCCCACAAAACACAAGCTCTGTTGAACGAAAAGTGGGACATCATTCTATCAACTGATGGCAGTATTTTGACAGATGAAGACACAAAGTGAAAGAACAAAACCCCCGTCAGCACCACATCATACATCTCCCCATCTTTAAACATACTTCAAGGTCAAAAATAACTGTTGGGTACAAAAGCACGAGATTAAAACAAACAAAAAAAGCCCATGCAGGAAAAGGCCCCTCTTCACATTGCTTCCAAATTCCTTCCCTAAGCAAGCAGTTTAAAACCTAATGAAGAACGGTGTAGTTCACACTGAAAAGAAAGAATCACCTGAAGATCAGTACACCACAGTTCACATCACAGGTTATATTGCTTAAAATCATGTAGTCAGATAAAGGCATCAGAAACAACAGAGAGAACTGGAATAACTGAAGAACTGGATAAAATCCTGAAGCAGAGAGTCACATGGCTACAGCCGTATCTACAATATAGATATTGCTTGCTTACTGTAAGTATTGGAAGTTCAAACCTCAGTCTCTCAAAGCTGTCAATGCTAATATAAGAACAGGTCCCTGTATAGAAGAATTAAATCTGTTTATTATCAAAATCTTGCATGTAATATGCAGAATCAGCTATTTCATTCATACACACAGAATTATATAAACCACTAATCCCAACACAGGTAGCAAATTCATCCAGGACAATTTATCCATAACTTTTCTCCCAGAGGTCTAAGGAAAGCTCTACTGCAAATCTTTAAAGCCTGGCTTTCTGTCCTCAGTTCTGTACACAAACACTACCAGTTCCTCCCTTCTCCCTAGAGCAAGAAACGCAAAAGCACAACTGAAGTTTACTCCAAGGAGAAAATGAAAAGCACATGGCTGGTTCACATTCCCCAGACCAGACCCTAAAAGCAGTGACAGACTGATTCTCAAATTACTGTGGCAGCAATGAACAGTAACTTACCCCATACACTCTTACTATAAACCATAGCAGCTAAAGAGCCAGAATTTAAGTGATCATAGAAACAGGTTGCCCCTGCTGACTACATCTTTGCATATTTCTAATCATAGGGGTCTCACTCATACACCCAGCAGTTTCACAGAACATCCCTCTATAAGAAGTCACAAGATCTTTAGTCTGGGCTATTTTCAATGGCACTGCTGCCAACCACCAGTCCTATTTGAATTAAAGCATTTTATCAAGGAATTCACACCCATAGGACAGCACGCTTGAAGGCCTGTCTCTGTAGCACCAGCAAGAATAGCCAAGATGGCACTCTGACAGCTTACTAATAAGATGAGAGCTTGTTTTCAGTAACACAGCAATCAGTTCATCAACATCATCATTATGCAAGCAGCTCTGGGAGCAGCGTCACTTCAGGTTGTTTTGAAGAAGCCTGTTCTGCAAGTGACAGAGGACGTGCCAGGCAGCTCTGAATGTGTGGAGTCCTTCACTCCAGCATCCCCCACTCCACAGGATGCTCCCGTTCTGGCATCCCTAGTGCCATCAGAAAGACAGAACAGGGATCCTTCACACAGTGCTATGTGGAGTGAAAGACACTTGTGTGTAACTCCCTGCTCTACCTTAACACCTCCATCACTTTCTGTGCTGGATGCAAAGTCCAGACATCACCTCTACCACAGCACTGGAATTCCTTAATAAAACTTAAGTTATAACTTACCTGACAGTAAGGGTTTCTATTGAAGTATTTAAAGGCAAAGAAACTCCATCTCAACATCTGTATCTCAGGCCTTCATCTGGAATAGATTTGCCTCCACTTTGTTTAGAAAGGGCCTAAACAATCAAGCCAAGGACTAGTGAAAGTTGCCTGTAATTACAGTTCTGCCTAGAGGTGTCTCAGACCAAAGCTCAGAGCAGAACAAACGCCAAATTGATAAAGCCATGCAGATACAGCCAAAGTAAAAATGTTCAAAGCCATGTTTAGTTTAGTCTATTAACCAGGTGTCTGCTCCATCACAATAGGGTTTGTTTTGGTCTCAGAAGATAGAAGCTATGCTCTCTGTACGTGTTTTTTTGTTTCACTGCAAGGTCACTGCCAATGAGTCCGTTGTTCACTTTCCCTATGTTAGCGTGGAAAGCCAAACAGGAAAAGGTTTTTCATGGACACAGAAATCCAGCTGTGAGAAATAGATAGCTGTCCAAAGCAAAGCTTTAGTAGTGCTGCAATCTTTAATGCAACTGTGAATTGATAAGCCTGATCTTTGGGATGATTAGGTGAAAGTCATTAAGAAACAGGTGGCATTCCATCCCTATTTCTATCCTCACACACTCCACAGAATCCATGCTCATCTAAACACAAAAACATCTGTATTCAGCCAGCAGCAACAAGGTACTGCTCTGCCTTCCAGCTTGCACCTATCAGAACGACATTGAATGCCAAACCCCACAGACCATGGAATCATCACAGAATCACAGCCTGGTTTGTGTTGGAAGGGACCTTACAGCTCATCCAGCTCCAACCCCTGCCACGGGCAGGGACCCCTTCCACTGGAGCAGCTTGCTCCAAGCCCCTGTGTCCAACCTGGCCTTGAGCACTGCCAGGGATGGGGCAGCCACAGCTTCTCTGGGCCATTACCCTGGGCCAGTGCCTCAGCACCCTCACAGGGAGCAGCTTCTGCCTCAGAGCTCAGCTCAGGCTCCCCTGTTCTGGCAGGTTCAAGCCATTGCCCTTGGCCTGGCCCTACAGGCCCTTGTCCCAAGCCCCTCTCCAGGTTCCCTGCAGCCCCTTTAGGCACTGAAAAAAGTCACACAATTAACTTGCTGACTAGCACAAAGTAAGGAGAGGTTGAGAGATGTGCTGGAATCCAGATATGCTTCACGCATGAGAGGCTTGAGGATGCAGGAAGACAGGAAGCACAGTCATAATCTCCTTGCTTGGATTTCACAGGCAAGATTATTAGAAAACAATGCGCTTCGCTATTACATTGCCATGAAAAGTCTGACCTTGGCTGTGATTTATAACTAAGTCTGTAGCTCATACTGGAGCAGCACCTGTGAGCCCAGCCACAAGCCATCTCAGGTACCAAAGCTTTATAAACTGTGAGGAGAAGCATGAGGGAGGAAGAGCTGGCTCAGCAATGGCTTTTTCTCAACTGCTTCGGAGGCACAACACCACCAGGGCTGGATAAGCCAGGAGGTGCCTTCATGGGAACCCAGCGAGAATGCCACAGTTACTGCTGCAAAGTCAATGTTACTGCTTAAGTCAATGAATTAGCAGACCAGGATGGGCAGTGTATAGCCATGGTGTATATATAGGCATGGTGTATATATAGGCATGGTGTATATATAGGCATGGTGTATACATAGGCATGGTGTATACATAGGCATGGTGTATAGGCATGTTTCAGGTCAATCCTAGGAGAAAGGATTTGTTGTACACATACACACAGGACATTTCATCTGCTGGNCATGGTGTATATATAGGCATGGTGTATATATAGGCATGGTGTATACATAGGCATGGTGTATAGGCATGTTTCAGGTCAATCCTAGGAGAAAGGATTTGTTGTACACATACACACAGGACATTTCATCTGCTGGCAGGTCCTGAACGCACAGATGGGAATTGCCACTTGCCAAGAGTTAACATTTTGGTCAAAGTTAGTGAGCAAGCTTGGGGTTCCTGCTGCAGCACCTCTTTGTACCTGACCACAGAGGTGTTCTGAAACCAGCACAGGCACTGGAACTCAACAAACTGGTTTGGCAAAACCAGATGTTGTTACTGAATATTTTGATTTTTATGAAAGAAGCCCTGCAATACTCAAGCTTTCAGTCCTGTTGCCTTACATGAGCCATTCTAAAGTAAGCTATCATACTGATCCTGTGCCAGAGCCCCTAAGATTACTTTTTATTTTATTAATCTCAAACTTTGCCTGGGATCTTTCAAAGATTTCCTTTCTTGCTTCTACACACGAGGTCAGAGCAGACTGGGAAACATGAAAATGTGAGCTATGGTTAGAAATAGAACTCTGAGTACATTCACACAAAACAGATTTTGATTACTGCAACATGGAAATGTTCTGAAACTTAATGCAATTCCTAATTCCTAAGCTGATACAGGTATGCATTAGATGAAGCCTTAAGTCCTTTAGCATCCAGTAAGCACACAAAGAGTACGGTGTTTGTCAAGAAAAAGTAGTTAAAATTTCAGTTCTAGCCTTTAGTACACATGCTTTGCATGATATTTATAAACAAGCAGTTCTTGCCTTCATACAGCTCTGCAAATCCCCGAACAACCCTCGAGCCCCACAGGCTGACAGGGCAGCATTACCACTGAATCCCGAGGGAACACATAGTCTGCGTTTTGGATACCCCTCCCCGTCCCACTTCCACAGCTTGCTGCACTCATAGAATCCCAGACTGCTTTGGGTTGGAAGGGACCTTAAAGCTCCTCCAGTTCCAGCCCCCCCAGTTACAGAGTTAATTGTAAATGAAAAAAGAACAAAGGGGGGGAGGGGTATCAGGCCTCATTTCAGGGTGAAGACAGCCAAAGCACTGCTTTAAAGATCCTACTGTAGCCTGCTCACCTCTCGAAACCGCCTGGCTCCCATCCCTCCGGCCCCGCTGCTGCCTTACCTCTGCGCCCTGCCGGGGGAGGAAGAGGAGCAGCGGCCACCCCGTACCCCGCCGAGCCGGGCAGGCGCCAGCACCTCGCGGGGCCCCGGGACCCCGGCGCAGGCTACGCCGCGCTCAGCCATGCCCCAGCCGGGAGGAGAGCGGCGCCCGGTGCCCTCCTGACGCCGCGGTGCGAGCCGGGGGCTGCTCCGTGTGAGCCGCGCGGGGCCTCCCGCGCTTCCTCCGGCCGCTCAGCGCCGCAGCCTCCAAGGCAGCGGTGCCCGAGGCCGAGCCGCCCTGTGGCGGACGCGGGAGGCGGTGAACGGGACAGCCCCGCCGCCCGCCTCCAGCGCTCCGAGTGAGCCTGGGATAGCGACGAGCTGTGGCCAAGCCCGGGCTGAAGCTAAGGCTTGCTAAACATTAACTCAAGCCTCAGCCACGTGCTCTTTTACCGAGTAAATTCAGCGTTTCCTGAGCAGTGAGTAAATCCCAGCTGTGTGCAGACACTGGTGTTGAAAGAGCAGCACAAACCAGAACACCCTCAGGGAGTATTTTGCAAGATCCAGAACCTCCTTTAAAATCTCATCAACAAGCAACACAGAAAGGGTGAAAGCAATCGGATTCCCGGAGCCACCAACAACAGGTTTTGCTCTTTCCTTGTTATTTTCCCCACCAAGCCTCCTTTCACACTGTTTCTGTAACTTCCCTTTCTTCTAACACTTACTAGTCCTAATTCCAAAGCTAAAGAGACAAGTAATTTATTTAAAGCCTCCTCAGCAAAGGCAGGCAAAGCTTCTCCAGCACAAGTAATAATCTTGCTCCAGGTTTCTAATACTCCCAGTAAGACTGCATCTATGGCTCAGTCTCCTCTGTCCCAACAGCTTCAAAGGCAGCACGGTATTTTAGAGACAATCCCTCTTAAAAGCAATGCAAAGAGGCCAGCTCAGGTTTGTTCTTACCTATTGACACAGCCAATTTCCAGCCACTTCCACCCCACCTTCTGAATGTGCAGGCAATTTGCTGCAGAAGGAACACTGCTCAATCCCAAACTTCAGCCCATGGGGGCAGGTAGGGGGAGAATATTTGGTCTGGGACACTCACAACTCCTCACACAGCATGCCAAAATGTGCATGGGGGTCCTTCTCTCTCCTCTCTTTCTTTTCCTACCCCCAATTCCTGCAGAACTTTATTCCTCCCCCCAGAATTTTAGACACTGTGAGGGAAAGCAGGAGAGTCCTCTGGTGAGGAGTAACCACCCTGCTGAAGGAGGGTAACCACGTAAATGAAGGTGCCTGTGGGACAGCTCTGCACACTGGAGTCAGAGCCAGCTTCCCCGGGCTCCCTCCTGTTCCCGGTAAAGCCACAAGTCATGCATACATGGTGTTTCATATTTCTTATTTATCTTATTCACCACAAGTGGTACTAATGAGAACTGTAAGGGATACAATTCCAAGCTTAGGTTATGCATATAGCTCCTCCTCCGTCAGCTCCAAAGCAGGACAAACTACATGATGCACCAGCTTGTGATATCCACAGTTATAACCAAACCCATCCATGAGCCACAGCTTTTACAACAGTACCAAGTTATACATAGGCAGCATAACACAGACTGGTTTAGGTAGAAGGGACCTCAAAGCTTATCCAGTTCCAGCCCCTGCCACAGGCAGGGACCCCTTCCACTGGAGCAGCTTGCTCCAAGCCCCTGTGTCCAACCTGGCCTTGAGCATTGCCAGGGATGGGGCAGCCACAGCTTCTCTGGGCTCCCTGTGCCAGCACCTCAGCACCCTCACAGGGAACAGCTTCTGCCTAAGATCTAATTATATAAATGTATGTAATAAAGTCCTTAGCAATGCGCACAGAGTAAGCCGAAAACAGTTCTGGTGCTCTTATTCAGGTATTCAGGTAACAGCTGCTGCAAAGCCACACTGGACAAAAGCATAGACCATCATATGTGCCCATGGAAACTGCCCAGGATTTGAGACATGGGAGAGTAAGGAGGGACAACAAAAACATCCATGAGAGGGGATGTGGCTGCCCTAAACCTTGCTGGTTTTACACACTCAGGAAAGTGTTATTTCTCCCCAGGTTGCACCCAGCCTTTCCAAAGGGCTTGCCACCAAGTGCACCTTGCCACCAAGTGCACCTTGCTCTCAAACAAGCAGTTGGGTTTCAAGCAATTCCTTCTCCCATACACAAAAGCATATCTAAGCTGCCAGTACTGCAAGCAGATGGGCACAGCAGCCCATTTCTTTTATCCCCTGGTAGTGAGTTCCTTCTCATTACATTTCTTTCAGCCAACTGCCTGTCCTTTTTGACTGGCAGATCGTCAGACTGATAGGCTTCCAGTCAATTGTACAAGTGAGCTTCCTAGTAGGGGTTTCTAACACAGGAGGAACAATTCAGCTGGGGATGTTGCGCAACTGAGGCAAATTTAAAGTATCCAGAATGAGGACAGCATTCTTTAATAGTACATTCAGTTTTGATTCCTCATATGAAGCACTACACAAGCATTACTGAAGGTTTAAGATCTCTGTGGATAACAGCTGCACTACTACCTACAGCTTTTCACACACTCACCCTTGTCCGGCCTTTGGCTATTCATGGTATTAGAAAGAATAATCAGCAAACTTATTTCCTAGCTTGTGAGGAAAGATGTGGAGGAATAAGACATGAGGCCAGCTGAGTCTGCATTTTCAGCCAGTGTGATTCAGGATAAATATTTCCACTCCAGTTTCAAGCTCTCCAGCATGTTTCATACCCTAGGACAGTCTTCCTGGCATCATTAGACATGAGCCAAGCTCCCTAGGAAGATGTCATCTAGATCACAGGAGCTGAATCTTACTCAAATACTGAGACAGAGAGACATACGGGTGCTCTCAGCAGCCGCTTTACTCAAATGAATCACTGGTACAGGGCCCGCACTGTCATCATCACAGCTTTCATGCACAAGTTGTTTCTGAAGGTATCTACACACCGTGACAGACTGACATGACTTGGCTTGCTCAGAAAATCCAACTTTTTTGGAATCAGAAAGGAGGGGGGAAAAACATCCCATGTGTTTTTGGAGAACTGGGAAGTTCAGCTGGGCTGGAATTTCAGGCTGGAGATGAGAAGACTCCAGGAACCCTCTGCCAGATCACCGGCCTGGGAGACCTGTCCCTGAACACTGCCTGGCAGTACTTGGCATCAGGGCCTTCAGGTTAGCTTGAACACAATGTTCACAAGCTGCACCCCAAGATACTGCAGCATTATGCTCTGCAAGCACTCCATGAAAATCAAATGTGTTACCATGAAAATCAAATGTGAGCAAAAGGCACTGCAACATGAAGTAGACTGGAAAAACCTGGACATAACACATAATTCTTTTTTCTTCACAGGTTTGTGTTTACAGGGTGAAATATTAGAAAATACCGAATAATGCTCGGAAGGCTTGAACATATTTATGCCCTTTCGGCCTCATCACATCCCAAGAAAATCCTCAAGTAGTGTTACTCGTCTGTCACGTGGACCCATTAAGATCAAGAGATGATTACAGCTTCTGGAGCTGTAATCCAGGGAGATTACCCAAGTCCCAGTGTGCTTGCAGCCTGCAGGGGAGGTAGGACCCAACCTGTGGGTCTGGGTAAGCAGTGTGGTCCCCAGCAGCCAGGCCTGCACTGCCCAAGCCAGGGGAGCAAACCAGCACCCCTCAGCAGAACAGTCAAGAGGCCACAGTAACACTCAGGCCCTGCAAAGAGCTTCTGCTCAAGACTTCACTTCATGAGACGAGACCTAATTTGTCATCCTGGGGGCTCTTCACCATGGAGCTGCTGGAGCGAGTTCAGAGGAATCTACAAAGATGCTGCAAGGGCTGGAGCAGCTCTGCTCTGGAGCCAGGCTGAGAGAGCTGGGCTGGGGCAGCCTGGGGGAGAGAAGGCTCCTGAAGGGGAGACCTGAGAGCAGCTCCAGGGCCTAAAGGGGCTGCAGGGAACCTGGAGAGGGGCTTGGGACAAGGGCCTGTAGGGCCAGGCCAAGGGCAATGGCTTGAACCTGCCCAAACAGGGGAGCCTGAGCTGAGCTCTGAGGCAGAAGCTGTTCCCTGTGAGGGTGCTGAGGCTCTGGCCCAGGGTGATGGCCCAGAGAAGCTGTGGCTGCCCCATCCCTGGCAGTGCTCAAGGCCAGGTTGGACACAGGGGCTTGGAGCAAGCTGCTGCAGTGGAAGGGGTCCCTGCCCGTGGCAGGGGTTGGAGCTGGAGGAGCTGTAAGGTCCTTTCCAATACAAACCAGGCTGGGATTCTGATCCTACCAGGGAGAGATACAAGCATGGCCACAGGAGCATGGATATCAACCCAGTGCAAGCAAAGAGGTAAAGTGACACCTTCCCCAACTGCCCAGCATCACCCCCTTGACCCTTCCTGCTCTATCCAATGATGAACAAACAGTCAGACCTTGCTTACTGTAAAACCCAACCTGCTTGCAGCCACAGCTGTATGTCAGAGCACACAATCTGCTTTATTGCACCCAAGAGCTGTAAGAAACAGAGAATTACAACTTCAGGCAAAAGACAAATAGCAACAACAGATGCTTCCTCAGCTGAGACTGTTTGTATGCAGATGACTATTAATCTCATGTTTAAGAAATAAACAGAAAACAACACCAGGCAAAGGAGGAACCCCTGGTATCTGGCAGGATGTGATGCTGTAGTAGAGCAGCACCAGTAGGCAGTTGAAGCCAGAGCCATTTTATCACGTCATTATCAGAAGCAGCAGCTGTGAGCAGGGATCTCGACAAGACATAGGCCAGTGGTTGCGTATGGCTGCCTCCAGTTGCATTTGACAGTGTCATGGCTTGGGGGAGTGAAGGAGGAGGGGAAGAACCTAAGATCATCCACTAGTTAGACACAGGTAAGTGTCTAACTTATTGTTAAGTGTCTAAGATATTCAGGTAAGTGAACTGCAAGGTTGTTTTGACCTAATTAGTACTGTAAATGTAATTTAAACCAGCCAAAATATTTCCACTGCTCAAGGAAGAGCTACAACAATAGGAGGAAGCACTAAGACACAGCAGCTATTCTTGATACTCAAAAACACTTATTCTGATGAATAACCAAGACTTGCTTCCTAATTTAAATTGAGTATGTTTCTGCTTCCTGGGCATTTTCAGACCATATAAAATTAGATGACTTAGCAGGTTTCCAAGGATGATCTCTACCTCCCTGCTCACATGCCTGACACCTACCGGCTGCTCACACTCCCCAGTTCACGTCCCCGCCTGCTTTACAAAGCTCATTCTGAGTTTGTCAAACTGGATTTTCTGATCCCTCCTGGGAAATGCACGGGGCAGAGCTACAGATAGGAAGGGTGTCAGAAATGGACTGCCTTGTTCTGCTGTCTCAGTTCTCAGCCCAAAGACATGATAAATTAGGTTGTCATCTTGTTTATTTCCTTCACCATAATCACAAGCAGCAGGATGGGCTCCATGGGCTGAACTTGCCATGAGTCAGTATGTTTTCAGGCATCCCACTAGAGTTACTGCCCAAAGAATGCCAAATATCTACTCCTGAAAGAAGAGAAGTCATGCACATGGCACAGCCCTACAGTCAGTGCAGAGCAAATGGCTCAGAGCTACCAAGGTTATGAGAAAACTGAACAAAACTCCTCATAGCTTGACTCAGATAAGCTGGAGTTTTAGCAAGGATCCTAAGACAAGGGGAGGGTAAATGTAGGAGTGACCTGACCCCAAGTACACAACTAAGCTAGTTATTAAAAGTGAAACAGCTAAGGACCAGAGAATGGTCAAAGTAGAAAAGCAATTTTCAAAGCAATGTCTCATTTTGTTGTTTGGGGTTGTTTTGATAGATTGTAGTATCTTATAGTTTTAGAAACCTCCCCAGAAGTTTTTATATTGGGTCAAACTAACTGAAACCATTTCAAGAGATAAGGATAGAACACTCCTCTCTGTGTATTGAAGCTTGTCTTGTTGAATGATTACAAGAAAAACTAAATCCATTTACCTAAATACTCCAAATTCAAGCTCTAGAGAAAAATATTTATCCAATAGGTTCCCACTCATTGTCGCTACATATGTGGATATAAGGCATTTACTTGGGAATGCAATGTCGCTGTGCTCATTTGTGGGTAGGACATCATCCATCAGCCTCCGAGCAGGAGAATATGACGATTCCTGCCTCTCATCAGGAGCAGCACTTTCACAGATCCCAATTGCCCAGTCAGCAATTTCCAAAATAAAATCTAATACAGCCCTGTAGCAGAAGCTTTTATTGAGCAGTCAGGCAATAGTAAGAGCCAATTATTCTACTCATAAGCAAGTCATGTCTGTGCTCAGAACTGCCATCATTTATCCTAACAGGCTTCCGTTCTACTTTATCATCTCTTTAGCAGTAACAGATCCATCAGGAGGAACCCAAACTTTCCTGTGTGTGGAGAGGTTACAAGTTGCCCATAATTTATATTTACTGACATTCTCCTTGTTTGTCTTTTAGAAGAGAGCTGGGATAGAAACAGAATGGGGTCCTGCTTTAAAGGCTGAGAAGTCAGTCAGCTGTCACTAGTTTTGCTGTGCTGGCACTCTGCTCTGAAGTCACCACACAGAGCTTGTTTGTACTATTTTCATCTGTAAATCATGCAACAGCTGGAACAAAACTGGTTGAGATGCTGAACCCGATTGCACAATACAGCTCACTGACTCTTACAGAGCTATCAGTAGTCAGGAGTTTGTTAACTCATTAGAGGAGGGCTTGTTTTTCCAAAATATGGATGATGAATTTTTATTAGACAAGACTTGGTGAAAAACAGGATTGGGAGATTCCAGGTGTGATCTAGGACCAAACCACAGGATGAAAGAGTTTGATACAGATATTCCTAAACAGCTTTGTAGGGCAGAGTTTAAAGGAGTAAAAACACAGGGCAGGTGAGCTCAGTGATGGAAGATCATCTCAAAGATCAGCTGGGGACTAGAGCAGTGCCTGTAAATCCCTGCATGCTGTTCTCTCTTGTATGAAACCCCTCTGCTCTAACAGCAGGAGTTGGGACATTGAAGTCTCAGGTGTCAATGTCAAGAGATGCTGCAAGATAGAATATAATTCTTCAGTTTACACCTGGTGTGCAAGCTCAGAAAATGCAGTGCTGTTGCAAACACAAAAAGATGACATCTCATACATCATCCACCAGATAGGCACTTTTGAATCCAGCAAGTTAAAGAAGCAGAAATCAATTTGGATTCACAGGTATTCTGCAAATTACAAAGATTTCATAAAACTAAGGATAGAAACACAATCAGTGAACTATAGCAACTGTGTTATATATAATATATATCATGTCTCTTATGAGGAGGGACTGTGGGAGCTGTGCTTGTTCAGTCTAGAAATGAGGGGACTGTGAAGGGATTTCATCAGTGCAGATCAGGATCTCAAAGGCAGATGCCAGACTCTTTCCAGTGGTGCCCAGCAACAGGATGAGGAGCAGTGACCATAAACTAAAGCACAAGTTTCATCTCAACATGAGGAAGAACTTCTTTACACTGAGGGTGTGAGAGCACTGGCACAGGCTGTGGAGTCCTCCTCTCCGGAGACATTCCAAAACCACCCAGACACATTCCTGTGTAACTTGCTCTGGGTGGCCCTGCCTTGGCAAGGGGTTGGACTGGAAGATCTCCAGAGGTCACTTTGAATCCTAACCATGCTGTGAGCTGTGTTTTACCTCACAGCTCTGGCAAGTCTGATGAACTCTCATAACCCAACCAGCACTCAGGACTGTTTTAACCAGGCTGGTCTAAGCAATCAAATTCTTGTACAATGGCCATTTTCTGACACAGGCACGTTTTGACTGCAGCTGCTGGCTCAGACTCCTGCTCAGGTTTTGTCCCAGTACAGCCCAATCCTGATCTGTGCTGGAAGCAGCACCACGGGGCTAAAGCCAGAGCTGCATGTGCACCAGATACAGAGGAAAGGAGGAGGCAAGCCTGCTGTCCTTGCAGCTGTGCAAAGGCAACTGCTGGTCAGTTTCTGATAAGACTTAAACTCTTCAGAATTAACTGGAACAACCCACAGGAATGATAGAAACCAAACCTCCCTGGTGTGGAAATGTAAGTACATCACCTTCAAGCTAACTGATCTGCACTGCTGAGGTTCCCAGGCTTCCCACTGTGATATCTCCACCATGACAGAAGAGGAAGGATGAGCAATTCTCACCAATAGCTGGGAAACAGGCTTCCTCATAAGCATGCAAGTTAGGGAATTTGTGAACTCCTGAAGCAATGAACTGGAGAACTAACAAATAACACCAGCCCACTGAAAGAGGACTGAGCCTTGTTTCATTTGTTCCTAATAAGCTCCTGTAATAAAGTTGGATCCACAGAGTACATCCTCCTGTAGCCTTGAGAGGTGCAAATGAACCATGACACTTGACTCAGCATCACTATTAGAATTCCTCCTTGTATAGGATTAAATGATATTCATAAATCCCCAGCTAGCAACCAAGCGGCAGCTTCTTGACTTTTTACAAAGGCTAGTTTTCCTTTGCTATCTGCTTTGTTAACAGTGAGGTAATGCTAATCCTGCGCACAATTGCACAGACCTCATGAGCAGAGTTCTTAGGAAAGCCTTACAGAAGCAATTCCTTGGTCCTACTTATAGATTTGTCCCATCATGGGTCTCTCCCACCCAAGTTAGTTTTAACTCCAGGTAACACAGAGCTGCAACTAGAATGAACTTCCCAAAAGCCCTCCTCCAAGAAGTTCTTTCCATGGTGTATGTTAGTATTTAATAAAGCCTTGAAGTTTCCCAACTGACCTGGCAGCTCTGTGCTTGCTCCACACTTCCTGGCCTGCAAACATCCAGCAGCTTCACTCCTGCTTTCTGCCAGCCAAGAGAGCATAGGAAGCATTAAATGAATGAACTCTGCAACTCTTGGATCTGAGGTATCGTTAGGACTACTCCCAGGAGGCATCCTTCCTCTCCCATTAGTCAAAGGAAATACTGTGTCTAAATACAGCTGTTACCTTTATCTACTTTTACCCTTCTTATGCACAAGCTGGAGTGAGTCCAGGATTCTGGAATATTTGACCAAAACAAGGGTATCGCAGATCAGCTACAGGGATGTATATATTGCAGCCTCATGTCTACCTTCCGCTATGAGGCATGCAGGGATTTCCTTCCACTGTTAGCCCTGCCATTTTCAAACATTAACATTGTCTGGGCTTTACCTTGACCAAGAAAAACAACTTTCATCAGCAAGGCTGTATTTATTCATTGCCTGAAGAGGATATCCTTCCAGTTCCATTATATATTGGCCACCTGCTATGGACCTTGCAAGAGTTACACACTCTGTTCACTCAAGAGCTTCCACACACCTTCAATGCAAGAAATACTGCCTCCATTTCCAGCTCTGGTCTCTTGGTTAGGGCTGTCAGGACTATGATCAACCAGGAAAGATGGGGGTTCAAGCACTGGAGCAAGCCCAATTGTGTACATACAGAGACACTGGGAAATCTGAGCCTCCACACTCCATCATAACCATTAATTTGGCAACAGCAGTGAAAAGGTTTTGAGGGTACTTGAATGGCAAGTCCCTGTCAGCAAGACAGCCTCATGAACAAGCTTAAGAGCCATTGTACTGTAGTCATCTTCCCAAACCAGCAGTACTACAACAGTTCTTCCAATGCCCCAGCAATGCCACCTCATTAAGTGGCCCAGGTGGGGATAACTGAGAAGCATAAATGTTAACTCTTGGCCAGGAGCCTGCTGTCACTGCTTCATCAATGCACAGGCTGCCTGTGAGGCTACCACCAAACCACCAGCACACAGCTGTCGAGCAGCCTCTTGCCACTGCCCTCACCAGATCCTGGCCAGTCCATTCCAAAAGCAGACATAACGTGTAGCAGTACCAACCTCCACTGCCAACAAAGTCCATCATCCTAGAAGGAACCTTCTATGAAAGGGCAAAACAAGACAAAGAGATAAGTGCATTAGCACCACAAAATCGACAAACAGGCCTTCACGCACTAGAGGTGTGCCTGTTCACTGGAGTGCTGAGGTCTCTACTATTGCATTCAGTGCTTGCATTCTCAGCACTCAGGCTCCACCGTATGATGAAAGCACATGTTTTCACATGGACATCTCACAGACCATGGACCACCGTACTCAAGTAGCCAAGGACGTTGCAAGTATCACAGATGGACTCAAGTTCATATGATATAAAAACTAAACAGCTCTCAGACTAGTGAATAGTGAGCTTGCCAGACATTGCACAGGAAGATTTGAGAGTCCTGAAACATTTCCCTCTAAAAATTGAAAACGACATGAAGGACTGGCCAGAATAGTTTATTTTAACAGTTTTTAACCCCTCACTGAGGTTTGCCCTATTATTTTTCTATATGACAACAGCAAAGGTCCCTTCATGCCTTGCTAGCACAGAGGATTTAGTGAGAAAGATCCTCATTGATTCACAGAAGACCCATGTTTTGCAGACAGGTCGAGTCCAGGCACTAGCAGCCCAGGGCCTGATGGAATAAGCTATGCAGATGGAAATAATTATTTAGGAAGGGAAAGACTCCTGCATGCATGGAGCAACATCTCACTAAAACTAAAGCCTCTCACCAACACATTCCAGACTCCTGGAGTAATCTGCTTTGGGAAATATGCTTTAAAATACATCAGCTTTGTATTTCTTTCTCCAAACTTCACTAAATCTACTCCACTGCAAACTGACCTAACGGTCTTGCCAAACGGTAACACATACCAGAAAGTTCATAAATATCCTATTTAGAGACATAGTGTTTCAAGAAACAAGTTCTGATTTCAGGCAAGCTTTTCCCTACACAACACACCTGGGATGGTTTACCCACACCATGAATGATGCTGCAGTCAATGGCTTCTACCGAAAGTCCATGGCATGAAATAACAAATAAATCATACAAGCCATATTTGATATGTAGACTACCAAATTGAAGCTCCTTATATAACTCAAAATCATGTATCTTAGCAGGCAAAAATTGACTAGAAATATCAAATTAAGGGCAGTCTTTTCAAGCCAGCTGCATAAAGAATATTTCATATAATGTGTTGCAGGAGAAAAATAACTCCAGCAGATTTCAATTAGGTCTCACTGCCATATGGATTTTACATCTGCAGCAGGAAGGCTCAAACACCTTGCCATAACTAAGACAGCTTTATGTCTCCAACTGAAAGTACTTAAACTCTTGGAATAGAAGCATATGGACCATAACATCCCAAAATAAGCAAACATTTTGCTGAACTGAGACATACAATGCTAGGATATACCATATTCTTAGTCATACTTGGTAGCCTCTCACTTTTAAAGGATAAAGTTTAGCACTTTCCTCACCCAACCAAAGCATAAGACCCCAGTGCAAGTCACACAGTGGTTTTTAACCAGGTACTAAAGGGGTGGGAGGTCCTTTACTCCAATGCAGAGAAGGCCACCGTTTCCCTCAGCAGTTTACATGTGCTACCACAAGAACATGTGAAGGGCTCCTTAGGTCACCACCTCATCCAACCTCCTTTCAAGCAGGACCAAAACAGAACCCAGGCCAGGATGCTGAGAGGTTTGGCCAGTTGGGTTTTGTAAAGGGCTGAGGTGCCACTGCATCTGTGGGTCCCCATTTCAACACCCCCCTGCACTCACAGGGAGTGGTATTTTTCCTTAAGGGGAGCTGGACCCTCACCCATTTCAGTTTATAAAGCTTTGACAAGTGACACGATTCTCCGTCCAACTAATTACAGATGCTATGAACTGGAAAACCACACCCATGGGTTTTTCCTTTCAACATCAGTAACACCATCTCAAAACCCATGTCTTGGTTAAACAAGAGCTGTAGGCTGCTGCTGCACCCTATTAGGGCATGAGGGACCAGGAGCCAAATCTTCAGCATTATTTTTGTGCATGCAGCTGGATCCAAGAACCCCAAATTCCTCTTTACTAAAGCCAGACATCAGCCAAGTTAAATCATCTCATGACTCTTCCAGGAGAAGGCTGTAAACAGCCACAGCTCACCCAGATGTTACTGAGAGTGGCCCTGCTGACACGTTAAGGGATTCCAGTGTGCTGTGAGACATCCTTATGCTGTTTCATACGACTTTCAGATGTGTTTGTCACTTAAATACATCAGAATGTATTAGGTTACTGGAGTTTATACTAAAGTTTGGGTCTTTTACCAACTTGTTCCAGAGTTTTGAGCTCAGAGGAGAAGAAAACCAGTACCTACGTGTACAATACTTCCGAATAGTCTTAATATTCAGCAAAGTCCAATCCTGCAACATGCCTGCTACATAAATGCTTCATGAGTAAGATGAGGAAAAAGACTGGTAGTGCAAAAGGTCACAAAACATCCATAGTACAGGTGGGTGCATAGAAATGCAGGCTGCCTTCTCCCAGGAGGCTTAATCTTAGCCAAAAGAGACTATCAAAACACAGCTCTCACCAATACTGTGCCCCAAAGTGTTCCAGCCAGATTTTGGCATCAAGTTTTTTCAGCTAAGAAAACTATGTACAGAAGGGCCCTGGGACAGAGGCTGATGGACATGGGAGAAATGTTCACAAGAGCGAACTTAGAAGTGAATTAAATCCAAAACAGGAGAACTGTAAAAAAAAACACAAACCAACAAACCTCAAAACACCCCAAAACACCCCCACCCCAACAAAACAAACAAGCAAACAACACAAAAAACCTTTTGAAAAAGTATTTGTAACAAATTGGTATCTATTTGTAACCAGTGCCAACAACCACACCGGCAGGAGCTTTAAAACAGTATCTGGAGGCTCTACTGCTCCTGCTGATGCCCGGAAAACAGCTTTTGCACATAACAGCTAGGGGAAATTAAATCTCACTGATGCTATTCAATGCTTGCAGATGACAAGGCAGCTGAAAGGTCATCTTCATCCACACTGTGAGCTTCAAACGCTCAGCAAAGACAGGCATAGGGCAGGCATCACAGCTAGATCCAGGGAAAGAAGTATTTTAACAAAGGTGGACCACAGCAGAAAGCCTACAGGGCTCAACCTGAGTCCCTACATCTGCAGATCGGGACCCATTCACCAGGTCAGGTTCACTCATCACTAACCTCTTGTATGGGGTGTGGAGCCACAGCAGAGGCAAAACAGCCTTTGCATGCTCCTTTTAGCCAAATCGCCACACAGAAGTTTTATTTTTAACAGATAAATATTTAGTCATGCATTACTACCCAGCTCAGAGAAGGGAAAAACAGGCTTAAACCACTCTTGCCATCAGCATATCTGTGGTACTGAAGAACTTTGCAGGAACTGCTAATCCTTGGAGTAGGTTTCTCAAGCAGGTTTCACATGCTGGCACCAGATTCCCTGCTGTTACAGTGCCACTGCAAGCAACCAGCCAAACCAAAGCTATTCCAAGAGTGTTTGCACAGACGAAAACAACCCAAAGCGTATACTTCGGTACCACCAGGCTTTAAAAAAATCAGTATACGATACAAGAAGCAATATTCTACTAGCCCTTGAGGTGTTTTACTGACTGACCTCAGTTCAGGTACTCCTCTGCAATCATGACCCCATTAAGACGTTTTTAACTTGAACTGCAGCATTTTGGCAACTGCCTCAAGATAATGAGATTTCCGATTGAACCGGGATTGACAGAGAGACCAACGTTTTCCCTGCCCGTGGCAGGGGGTTGGAACTGGGTGATCCCCTTCCAACCCAAACCAGCCTGGGATTCTACATCCGAGCAGCCTGAACAAGCGAAACCCGCGGAGGAAGGAGGCATCCCCAGCGGTTCAGCTGCAAGGTGAGCTCCTCCGCGGCCACGCGTGCAAGGCCCCATGGACCGGGTGAGAAAGGCAGCTCAGGGATGCGGCGGCTGCGCTGGAGCAAACCGCCCCGCTCCTCGCAGCGCCTCCGGCGGCAGCAGGCCCGGTCCCGCCGCCGAGCACCGCCCTACCTGCGGGGTCCTTGCGCGGGAGCACCGCGGCACAGCTCGGCCCTGCGCGGGCTCCGGGAGAGGCGGGGCCGTTCCCCGCGGCCCCCCCGCGCCAACGGTGGCTGTGCCCAGCCCCGCACACCGCCCGGCCCAGAGAGGGAGCGGCGCCGTGGGCCCGAGGGGCTGTTCCTGCATAAAGGACCCGCGAAAACAACGCCACAGACAAGTTCTGTTTGGTGCCCGCGGCTCCCGACGGGCACTGGGACCTGCGGGATCCAGGGGAGGAAAAGGGAAAGACGAGCAAACGTAACCAGGGCAGCTTCATCATCAGTGCAGGCAGTTACTGTCACACGGCCAGTCCTTGGGAGGGACGCTGCTTCACAAGGCGCGCAGAGGTATTTGTCACAAGTGGTAACGTGCTCTCTGGGATGTGACCTCCTAATTCAGGTCCTCCTTAAAAAGAACTTGTTGAATGTGTGCAAAGAGCGGTTCTGTTCATAGCCCAATGACTGGATAAACCCTTAGGCCACAAAATAACAGCTCATCCCTGTCCCACCAACCTCATTGTGGTCCCTTAAATCAAGTTGTTGTCAAGTGCCTCCAAGCGGTAATCTAAACTCACCACAGCCTGTCAGCTGTGCTGAAAAGCCAAGCCCATTCTGAACAGAAACAGAAGAGACACACTCAGTACCTGCGAAGGGCTTAATTAGTTTTGTTTATTGGAGGTAAACTTGTTTCATTTCTTAGAAACTTTGTTTCCTACTTTGAGAACTCACAAGTTGGAGATCAGAAAAGTGCTAAGTGCAAGCATGAGTAAAGCTGTAGTGCGTGTAAGCTTCCTAAGTGAGAGCGCTTGCCTTGATCTTGTTTGAAATGGAAGGTTAGTAGTGGTGAGAGCATTGCCAGTCCTTACAAAGGAGGAACTCATCCTTCTGCGGAGTGGGAGGGGAGCAGAGCACAACCCGAGCACTGCACAAGAGGCTGGAAACTGTCATCCATTTAATATTTAGTCAGTCAACACTGCACAGAGGTGTTCTCTGACCTCCATCACTACGCTCCAGCTTCCTCCCCATGACTGAAGCCAACAACCCCCTACTCTTCAGCCTCAGGGATCCCAGGGTTTTCACAAGTCTTTGACTCAGCAAAACAAACAGCTGAGCCATGTAGATAATCAGAGAGGATGGCAGGACTTGAATCCTCAGGACATTAGAGATCTGTAGCAGCTGGCAGACAAAGTTCCAGGTGAGAGAAGAAAGCATGGTACACAATAGCTGATGGAGAAAAAGAGGAACAGAATTGTCATGGCACTGACATTTTTAGGAGGTTCGATTTTCAGTCACATATAAATGATTTGAGGCAAATGCTTGTTCCCTTCCCTCACCCATCCAAGCAAGATTTTCAGTATGAGTATCAAGTTCTATGAGAGACAAGTTTAAATACCAGTTCTTCAAGCTGCTGTGTTCAAATCATTACTCGTATGCACAAAGAGCTCTAGAAGAACCAAATGGCACCTTAAGTAATTCCAGGCTCATTCTTAACATTGTTTCTCTACCCTTTGAACAACAGTTTTAAAAAACGATGTTACTACACTGACCTGGTACTGCCATGGTGGTGTTAATGGTATCAAAAATCTTCTCACTTGAGAAATCACTGATTCCATGCTAATGCTCAGCTTCAGGGTCAGTCAGACAACTGAAGCAACTGAAGGTAATACCAGTCCTTCGCTATCCTGGCCTAACAAAGGTTACCTCTCCAGCACAACTGGTGGAAGTAAATGCAAGTACCTCAGTTGCTGCAATTCAAAAATCCCAGCAATGTAAATGAGGAGACAGGACTGTGAATAGTGACAGTGGAGGCACAGGCCAGCTTTCCCTTCTGAGACCCTTCTGCAAAGGAACATACAGTCAAGGCATAGGGAACAAGATGACACACAAGACACTAAGCTCCTCCATGGCTTCAAATAGATCTTCTGGGATTTGCATAAAGCCTAAGAGGATTGGGACTGTCATGTCTGCAAAGTGACTCCTGGCTTCAGCTCTTATTAAGGAAGTGAAATACATTTTTAGTCACATACTCCACTGTAAGAAATCTAAAGCTGCTTTTAAAAGTACACAATGTCAGCTAGTATCAGCTGTATGTACCAGGAGAGTTTCTGTATGCAGCTGAGTTGAACTTCTTCTATTAGAGAAACAGGTAACAATTGTCACTGTTTCAAATAAAATTCTCAATAACTTTCAAAATATTTATGCATATATTTATACAGTACACACCAATAATAGTTATTCTGTAGAATTCTGGGCTACCTTCACTTTGTCTACAACAGGAGTAATTCCAAATTGGAAGGACAAAAAGAAATCCCCTGTTAGTCATTAAGCAAGCAGAAACTGATCTTGCAGCTTTCTCTTACCCAAGAAGCCAGGGAGTCAGGCAGAGGTGGAAAAAATCAGCTGAGAAACAAAAGTGGCAGACATGCAAAGAGGTAGCCTGGTGACAGTACTCACCATCATGGTGTTACAGAAATCACGCTTCTCAATATGTGAATACCTTATCTTCTGGCTCCGAAACCAGCTGTCTGAGATTATAGCAAAAAGACTTGGCTTTTGGCTTTCTGGATTTGAGCTCAGATAAGCAGGCTTAGACCTCAGCTTTCCTGCAGATGATTGCACCTCTTCTTCCATTTCTATACTTGATGTGTCATTCTGGTTTTCCTCTTCTGTTGGTTCAACTTCAAATTTAGAATCAGAATCAGGCTCATCAGAAGACTGTTTGTTTACTTCTTCTGCACTGGGCATCTGTGCTTGAAAGAGGTTTAAAAAGAATGTGTAAAATACCTGCCCATGGCTTCAATCTAGCTGCTAGCCTTGCGTTCTATCTAGGAGCTCAGCAAGGTTCTTCTGAATGTTTTTCAGCTGAAATATAGGATTTCCAAACCCAAGTAGGCATTAAGAGGCCTGTACAAGGTTTTGACTTTTACTAATTTTCTTAATCAGCAACTATGTTAAAGGATGAGATGAAACAACCACCACTTTTTACTTCTGTCTGCTGTAAACTAGCATAAAATAAGCAGATAACTGAATTAATTAGGAAACTATCAAAAAGGACACCATTGTAATTTTCTCTCTTAAGAGTGATTGAGAAACATGATAATGTTCTAATCCTGCAAACACACTACTATGTAAAAATATAGTAATGAACTTAGTCTTATGGATTCAAATGGAATTTAGAGCATTTATAGAAATTGTTGGAGGCCTGGTGCAGGGCCAGAAAACATGAAGTTAAATGTAGTTAAGCATAACCTGAAAGTCTTATTCAAAGCACCAAGAGATTCCAGAGTTACTCTGCCCAGGCAAAAAGCTGACACTGAAGTGTACCTTTACCTGTGCAAAATTTTATTCTGCTTTTCAGACGTGAGCAGCAAGCCATGCCTATGCTGCTCAGGGTGGCTTGTACAACTGCCCAGGCTTCTTGTAACCTGCATTTTCGAATTACTGTGCTTGGTTACCCACAGGAGCACATGTGAGTGTGCAGAGGGAAGATACTTCACTACTAAAGGAAGCAGAGGCAGTTAATAGCATCAGCTGTCTGCTAAACCTGCAAAGTGGGAGCTGAAAGTGAAAAATCCATGGTCAACACACATGCAGGATGGGTAAGGAGTACAAGTCATTACTGAGGTGAGTAGCCCCTGTTCTGCTGTGCCTCACTGTGGCTATTCCTATGTGACCTATCGTAGGACTGGCCACCACATTATTAAGAATAGAGGGCACCAAACAAAGTTAAAGCTTGCTAAAGTAAAATTCGAATTTTAATTTTAATTTTTATTTTCCTTCCTACAGCTGTTCTGCAAAGGCAGAACCACTGTTTTTGAACTTAGGTTTGATTCCTCAGCCAGGATTGCTTATGCTTCAGTATTAGAGCAAGCTAGTAAGGCTTTATCCTCTTGAGTACATCAACAAGCCTATTATTAACCTAAACCAAAGCCTGTTATCAGTTACTGACATACTAGAAAGAAGAATCAGTGATGGACTGGAAAGAGGAGCAAAATACACAAATAGATGAATAGAAATTGCATGTCCTGTTCCTTCCACAGATTTTCTACCAGCACTGATAAAGAATCCCTTAACAGCTCCTGGTACCACCCCACTCCCCCCACCCCCCCAAAAAAAGAGGAGAAGTATGAGAGAACTGTAATGAAAGTGTACAAAGTTAGAGGGTGAGGTTAGCCTACTTCAATTACCTGTGAGAAAAAGGGAGAGGGTAAGGAGGAACAGCAGCAGCAGCTTGTCTTACAAGCATTTCTAACAGAAAAGCACAATAATTTGAGTTTGCTACCAACAGTACTAGGAAAAGCCCTTTACTTTCCTTCTGTGACAAGTGGCATTAGTCTAAAAATAGCTAGCAGAGTGCTTTGAACATGAAGCATGCAGGAGCATTTTATCTGATCAACTGCAGAACTTACCTTCATGAAGGAGAAGCTGTAGCCAGACAATCATTAGGATCAACAGCATTACAAATGGCAAACAAAACCAGAAGAAAAGCAGAGGAAAGGTCAGCTCATTCACCAAAGGAACCACAGGATACCTCATTGCTTGCTTCAGGTTACACTAAGTTTAGACTAGCTTGCCTGCTCTGCTTTACCTTTTAATAACTCTCATTGCATCACTGTGTTAATCACAAGCAGACAGCTGATATACTCTGCATGGTTAGCAAAAGGGACAGCAGCTGAGAGAACATCTGATTTGATTGTCCTTCTTTGGCTGCTATTTAAAGGATAAACACAAGCTAGCAATCTTTCAAGGCTTATGTTAAAACGACAGCTAAAGCTCTGTTTATATAGAGAAGATAACCAAGTGCTTCAGCTTCTTTGAAACTGGGCAGCCAAGGCTGCTTTTGAAAAGTTGGTAAAACAGGATCAACCCTGCAGTGATGGGTGTCATAGAATCGTGGAATGATTTGGGCTGGAAGGGACTTAAAGCTCATCCAGTTCCAACCCCTGCCACGGGCAGGGACACCTTTTGTATTTTACTTTTCTTTCTAGCTCCCTTCCCTGAAGAAAGGCAAGTTAGCATGTTTGACAGGGTATGTCTAAATGTATTGCTGAATAATTAAGCAGTTCAGTGGTGATCGAAGTGGGAACTGATAGTATGACTTCAGTAACTTGACATTCATCAAACTGTTTCTCCTTTAATAAAATAAAGCCATTGTCTATCGCCTCACAGGCGGCTGTTTGGCTAAATTAATCCTTTCTGTAGCTCTTGGTACCCCTCAGAAGAGAGCAGCTATGTAAGTGCACGGTATGAGTTCCATGCAGTAATTCCTTGCTTGTGCGCCTGACAGTCCCTTGAAATTAGACTTTTAATCCGCAAGATCTAAATGAACTTTGCAATTTTGGTTAACTCACGTTACTAAGGCTTTAGTATCACTGTGTGATGAAAGCAGCTATTACCCTTATTCTGACCATTGGATAAACAAGAAAAGCCATCGACAGCCCGAGCTTCGACAAGGCTATCTGCAGCACCCGCGCCTCCAGCAGCGGGGGCTGGGCTCGGTGGCGTTTCTGACCATGAGGGGCAGCGACAGCAGGGACGGGTCCCAGCCCGGCAGCGGTGGCCTCAGCTCGCGGGTGCCCCGCGCCGCAGGGCAGGGGCAGAGGCGAGGCCCGGGCCCAGCGCGGAGGCTCTGGGAACGCCTCTCGCCCTCCGCCCCGGCCGCGGGTGCCAGCCCGGCCGCAGCGTCTCGGGTCCCTGCGGCCGGTGCCAGGGCTCGGTGTGAGGCGGCGGGCAGAGGGCGCCCTGCGGGACCGGACCGGACCGGCGGCGGCGGCGGCACGGCCTGCCCGCTGCAGGGGGCCCTCGCCCCGCCCGGAACGAGTGTCGGCGCCCGCGTCCTCGGCCGGAGGGAGCCGCAGTCGCACCATGGCGGCCTCGCGAGTGTTCTCCTTCCGCGACGTGCGCTGGGCCCCCGACCCGGTGCTGGAGCCGGGCGCAGCGGTGCGGACGCCGCAGCCGGTGCCGCTGGTGATCGACAACGGCTCCTTCCAGACGCGGGCGGGCTGGGCCTGCGCCGACCCCGCCGTCCCCGCCGAGCCGCTGCTGCGGTTCCGCTCGCTGGCGGCGCGCAACCGCGGGGCCCGCGGCGGGACAGGCGCCGAGACGCAGGTGGGCAACGACCTGGGGAGCCCCGAGCCCCTGCGCTGGCTGCTCCGCTCGCCCTTCGACCGCAACGTGCCCGTGCAGCTGGAGCTGCAGGAGCTGCTCCTCGACCACGTCTTCCAGCGCCTCGGCGTCAGCTCGCAGGTAGGGCCGCGTGTGGAGCCCTGCGGGGCGGGGGGAGCGGCGGATGCGGGTCCGGAGTGTCCTGGGCGCTGCATTGTGCCCTCCCGGCAGACACGCGGCCCTGGGCAGCCTCCTGCTGTGTGAGCCTGTCCCGGCGCTGCCGTTCGAGCTCCGCTGCTCTCGGAGCTTCCTCATAGCGTTGTAATAAAAGGGGAGTGGGACGATCCAGCTGCGGGGTGAGAGGTTCGGGCTGCAGCATCTCGTCAGGCTGCGGCCGAGAGCCAGCGTCCACGGATGGTTTTGAGAGGGACATTAAAGGTTGTTGGTTTTGACTCGTTTCGTATCCCCAGCAGGACTGAGAGTTGCTCCTCAGATCATGAAGACTTTTGTGGTTTTGAGCTTTATCTGGTGCTCAGCTGCTTTCCTCCAGTTTTCACGTGTGCTTCACCTCCTCAGTGCATAGGTTTAGGTTTTAATAATTTGTATATGCTTTAAAAATCCATTCCCTTCCACCTTTAGGAGTTTATTCTTTGGTTGAATGAACATTCAGAGCCTTGTTATAGGCAAAGGTTCTTTTTTGCCCCCTTAAGCACTAGATATCATTTAACTTGCATGATTTATAGCTTGCACAGAAAACACTTTATCGTTGCAATTTGGAAGAATCCTTGCTGGTGCTTAAAGGAGAAGCAAGGATTAAGTATCCTTGGATATCAAAGGAGGTGATCCTACCTTTCTACTCTGCTCTCATGAGACTCCACTTGCAGCACTGTGTGCAGTTCTGGTGCCCCCAGTGTAACAACATGGAGCTGTTGGAGCAAGTCCAGGGGAGGCCATGTGTATGATCAGGGGCTGGAGCATCTCCTGTATGGAGACAGGCTGAAAACATTGGGGCTGTTCAGCCTGGAGGAGAGAAGCTGCATGGGGACCTCAGAGCAGCTTCAGCCAGTGTCTGAAGGGGCCTACAAGGATGTTGGAGAGGGTCTGTTCATCAGGGACTGTAGCAATGGGACAATGGGTGATGGGTTTGAACTGGAACAGGGGAAGTGCAGGTTAGATATAAAGAAGATGCTCTTTACTGTGAGGTCTGGCAGAGGTTGTCCAGAGAAGTGGTAAATGCTGTCCCTGACAGTGCTCAAGGCCAGGTTGGACAAAGCCTTAGGCTGTTAGGGTGAGGAGTCCCTGCCCATGGCAGGCGGTTGGAACTAGATGATGTAAAGGTCTGTTCCAATCCTAATGATTCTATGATTTTCCCTTCATACCCTTATTGATTTTCTCTTGTCCCTTACAGGGTTGTGTTGATCATCCAATCGTTCTGACAGAAGCAGTATGCAATCCTCTCTATTCGAGACAAATGATGTCAGAGCTGCTCTTCGAATGTTACCAAGTGCCTAAAGTGTCCTATGGCATAGATAGCTTGTACAGTTTTTACCACAACAGAAGTCAGAACTGGCCCTGCAGTGGTTTGGTGATATCTTCAGGTTATCAGTGTACCCACATTTTACCAGTCATGGAAGGCAGGTGAGTGAGTTCTTGGTGTCTTGAGTACAGTGCAGCCCTTCTTTGTCAGCCATTGACTCTTCAAGTGATGCAGATACCCTTTCCTCCAACATTCAGTATTCCAGCTCCTGCAGCGTCAGTTCTTATCAGGTCTTTATACTGATGAGTTAAAACTAGGTCTGTGGATTTTGCTGCGTTCTGTTGAATTTTGAATTGAAGAAGCAGTGCTGGCCCTGTACATGTTGTATGTTTGGTTATTATTCATGTGTAGATCTTTACTTGCAAAAGTAGAATGGGGTATCTACTCCAAGTAAGATCAGGCATTATAAAAATGTATCGTAGAATGGTTTGTGTTGGAAGGGACCTTAAAGCTCCTCCAGCTCCAACCCCTGCCACTGACAGAGACGCCTTCCACTGGAGCAGCTTGCTCCAAGCCCCTGTGTCCAACCTGGCCTTGAGCACTGCCAGGGATGGGGCAGCCACAGCTTCTCTGGGCCATCACCCTGTGCCAGCGCCTCAGCACCCTCTCAGGGAACAGCTTCTGCCTCAGAGCTCAGCTCAGGCTCCCCTGTTTGGGCAGGTTCAAGCCATTGCCCTTGGCCTGGCCCTACAGGCCCTTGTCCCAAGCCCCTCTCCAGGTTCCCTGCAGCCCCTTTAGGCCCTGGAGCTGCTCTCAGGTCTCCCCTTCAGGAGCCTTCTCTCCCCCGGGCTGCCCCAGCCCAGCTCTCTCAGCCTGGCTCCAGAGCAGAGATTCTGATGCTCCAGCCCTCACAGCAGCTCCATGGCCTCCTCTGCCCTCGCTCCAACAGCTCCATGTCCCTCTTGTGCTGTTAGAATCAGAATGGTTTGGGTTGGAAGGGACCTTAAAGATCATCTGTTCTAACCCCCCTACCGTGGGCAGGGACACTTTCCACTAGACCAGGTTGCTCAAAGCCCAGTCCAACCTGGCTTTGACTTCCAGGGATGGAGCAGCCACAAATTCTCTGGGAAACCTGTTTCAGTGCCTTACCACCCTCGCAGTAAAGAACTTCTTTATCTCTGATCTAAATCTACTCTCTTTCAGTTTAAAGTCATTCCCCCTTGTCATGTCACTACAGCCCTTGTAAAAAAGTCCCTCTCCAGATTTCCATTAGGCGCCCTTGAGGTACTGACTCTTATAAGGTCTCCCTGTAGTCTTACCTTCTCCCAGCCAAACTAAGTCCAGCCCAGCTGTCTCAGCCTGTCTCCATAGCTGAGGTGCTCCAGCCCTCTGATCATGTTCACAGCTTCCTCTGGACTTGTTCCAACAGGTCCAGGTCTCTCCTGTGCTGGGGCCCAAGAGCTGAACACAGCAATACAGGTGGGGTCTCACAAGGGCAGAGAATCACCTCACTCGACCTGCTGTTCATGCTAACTTATATTAGAACAAAATTTGACATAGACTTCCTAAAGTACTTATTTGCAGCAGCAGCAAAAACCAGTGGGATGGCAGTCCTGTACAGGGGGAAGTATGGAAGAGGCACAGGGATGCTGGACTGCAGAGCTATCCCCCTACATGTCCTTATGCTAAAGGCAGTGATCCCAAAATGAGTTCTGCAAGGAGAGGCCCTTCAACCAGGAGAGGGTCAGCAGCCAAACACAAACCACACTCGTGCCTCACCTCTCCTTCCCAAGCAGGTCCAGCACACCACTGAGAACATTTATTATCCCAGGCAAGTGAATAATATAGCTAAAAACCTGTGGAGTTAGTTGAAATTGCAGAAAGTGTGCATTTAATGGTTTCCATGTTTTGAAGCAGAAAACCATACCAGCTACGTACTCATGCAAATTTCACAGTTCCTCGAGGTGCAATTTTGGCGCAAATAGAAGAGATTAAACTTTTTTGAAGTCAGTAATTGTAGCGAACTTTAATGATAAACCCTAAAATAGTTTTCTTGGTAAAATGAAGAACAAAGCAAAGAACTTAAGAAGTTATTTCAGTGTCAGACTCACAAATCGCAGTGAGAAAATAAATATGTGCTTAAAGACTTGAAAAGAAAATACGTGTTGCCCCAGAGCTGGAGCAGGACTGCAGGGGGGTCTCCTCAGAGCACAGCAAAGGAGGAGAATCCCCTCCCCACCCTGCTGCTTGTGTTCTGGGGGTGCAGCCCAGCACACAGTGGGGGTTCTGATCTCAAACACACACTGAAAGTATGTCATGGTCATGAAATACTACAGAGGTTAAAGGAAATAATTTCAGCTCCACTAGCCATCACTTGCCTTTTCAAAAATTAATGTTTCCTTGCTGTAGCCAAAATTATTTAATGCCTTTTTTACTATTATTTAAAGCAGAGCCTTTCAGAAAGTATTTGCAGTAAACAAGGCCATGATTATACTTGTTGTCTGAGAAAAGCAGGTGTATTAGATTCTCTGGTAACTGAATCTTGAAACATAGAATATTCATGTCTACCTGACAGTAGCAGAAACTAAATAACTGCAGGGGAGGTAGGAGGTCTCTTTTATGCTGAACTTGTGGATCTCTGCACAGTCCTTTGTGTATCTTTGCATTTTCAGACTGGATGCTAAAAACTGCAAACGGATTAATCTTGGAGGGTGTCAAGCAGCTGTCTATCTCCAACGCCTCCTTCAGTTGAAATACCCAGGGCATTTTGCTGCCATCACTCTTAGTCGCATGGAGGAAATACTGCATGAGCATAGCTATGTTGCAGAGGACTATATAGAAGGTAAAACCAGCTGTAAATTGCCACTAGATAGTGCTCACCCAAACTTAGTTTTCTCTTGTTCTCAAGTTGGCCAGGATTCTGGCAGAAATACTCTACTACTGTTCTGTTTTCTTTACAGCTTTCTGGCAATTACCTCATGGTAGGTTACAGATTCACCAAGAGTTTCAAATTTAACATTAAGATAGAAACAATATTGAAT
>NDXB01018786.1:42185-87661 GCA_002631895.1 Agapornis roseicollis | reverse complement strand
TTACATTAATATAAAAAAAATATTAAATTTAAAAAAAAAAAAAAAAAAGCTGTATGAGTTGGAATTTCTCTGTGAATAAAAATGGTGATTATTGCAGAGAAAAAGAATTTAAAATGAGTTTGTTTTGTTAGCTACGCTTCTGACAGAACGTTTAATTTCCCAGGATGATTCCGCATCTGGCTGTGTTTCTTATCTACTTTAAGGTTTCCAAAATTGCAGAGGACAATTCTCATGACGTTTTGTAAATTAAAGAAGTTTTAAAACTTTCTATGGTAAATGCAATCTTAAGAAGTGGCTGAAGAAAAGCTTTCTTAAATTTTTCACTTATGGAGGAGCCTGCAGAAATCCTTAGACATGTGTGAGAACTCCCCCTTAACTGGGAAGAGAGAAGATTCTGGGGTGCACTTCCCACTCTGGTATGCAAGAGATCAGACCACTGAGAACCACGGGAACTGAATATGTGGCTGGGAGGTAGTGCTCTGAGGAGGGAGCTAAACACTGGAGCAGCTGGCTAGAGGTGGCAGAATCCTAGGCTGTACTGTTGCCGCCTTTCTTCCAAATCTGAGCTTAGTGTGGCTTTCATACAACATACAAATTGTTGATTTCTGCCTGGCTAAAACAGTTATTTTGCTTTCAAAACTTCTAGAGCTACGGAAGTGGCAGTCCCCAGAGTACTATGAGAACAATATGCACAAGATGCAGCTGCCTTTTTCTAACAAACTGCTGGGGAGCACTCTGACATCGGAGGAAAAGCAGGAGAGGCGGCAGCAGCAGTTGCGTAGACTTCAAGAACTCAATGCACGTCGTCGAGAAGAGAAGCTACAACTTGATCAAGAGAGGCTGGACAGGTTACTGTATGTACAGGTAATCAAGGCAGAGTTTTCTACGTTGCCTTCTGGCCTTCACAGCCTTATCAGAATGTCATGCAGTGCTGTAAAGGATTATAGACTTACACAACCATTTGGTTTGGAAGGGACCTTAAAGCTCATCCAGTTCCAAACTCCTGCCAGGAAGGGCAGGGACACCTTCCACTAGAGCAGGTTGCTCCAAGCCCCGTCCAACGTGGCCTTGAACACTGCCAAGGGATGGGGCATCCACAGCTTCTCTGGGCACCCTGTGCCAGTGCCTCAGCACCCTCACAGAGAAGAACGGGCTAAGAGCTCATCTTAGTCTCCCCTTCTAAAGAAGCTACAACTGTTCTGTGTGTTTTCTGATAGGAGCTTTTTGAGCTTACTTGCAGGATAAAAGGGAGAGGTTACTGATGCAGAGGATGCTCTCAGGTTCTGAACAATTCTTTTGTGAACTATTTTGAATGCTGCCAAAGCATGCACACCATAATATCTGGTGATGAAGGCAAGGTGTCTGTACTTGAACAGTTGACAGACAGTTGATTGCTCTGTCATCACAGCTAACTCTGTCTGTAGGAACTTTTAGAAGATGGTCAGATGGATCAATTCCACAAAGCTTTGGTGGAGCTGAACATGGACTCTGCAGAAGAACTTCAGTCTTACATCAACAAATTGAGTCTATCTGTTGAACAAACCAAGCAGAAAATCCTACAGGCAGAAGTCAATATTGAAGTAGATGTTGTGGACAGCAAGCCAGAGGTATAGTGTTTTCACCAAGTTAATCCTGCTCTTATGCCTGAGAGATTTAAGTATCTACACTTGAAAATGTGCCCTTTCAGACTTTTACTGATGAACTAAGCTTTTCCTTTAACACACTGCAACTCATTGTTAATTTGTCAACTGCTTCTCTCTTTTCCAGCTTTCCTATGCAGCTACAGAAAATAACAGCTCCATAGGTCTAAGATCAGTAACCACTGTGCTCTGATACATACCTTTAGAGTTTTATTCCATAGAGTTCTAAGCAAAATCTCTAGGCTTCCTGACAGTCGTTGAAGTATAGCTATATGAAATCAATAAGTTGCCTTAAAAATTTCTTGCACATCTTTAAAGATTTGGAGAAGACAAGTGAATAGTTCTGGCTACTTAAGGTTGACTTGCTAGGAGGTTGTAAATGCAGCAGCTAGCATAATGGTTTTGTTCATACTTTAAACCAACCTCTAACTCTGCTTTTTGCATTAATTTTGGTGAAATAAGTGGGCCTGGTATGTTACGGATTTTTTTCTCCACCCGCAGTATCTGACAATTAAAATGACATTAAATTTAAGGACTTAAACCACAAGTGGTTATGATGCAAAGACAGCCAGCCTTAATTATCAATAGCCATCTATTAAAGATATAGGAGAACATATGAAGCTTTTTGTTAAAAATAGCATTAGTTTTCCTTTCTGTTTCTCCCTTTCAGTTGCAGAGAACTTAATGATGAACAACCATCCTTTGCCTTTATACTTGCTATCTCTGTTTGGTGCAATTAAGCAGTATATTCTATTTTGTTTACTTAACAATGAAAGATGGATTGCTGCACTTGATTTTTGGGGTTGTGTTGAAAATAAGAAGCTTATTTATCTGCTTTGTCAAACTAATACAGACCCAACACATAGCAGCTGCTTCTAGGAGATTGTCTGAGGCTGCTCGTGAATTTACTTATAATTGCCTTTCAAGTCAGGTAACTTTCTTAGTTAAATCAGTCTTTGCTTAGGAACAGACAGAAAAACAGAAAATTGAAGCACAGAGAGTTGTGCCAGGTGCAGGAGTTCATGTGTCTTATATGGAGCTTGAGATGTAGCCAGAACTAGCTGGTGAGCTGATACCTTCTAGGTGTCGTATTTTGCCTATCCTTATCAGTAAAGCCTGTGTAAGAATCAGAATGACAGCGTTTGAGCAACACTGAAGTAGACGATGAGCTTACCATTGTGGTAAAGAGTCTTTCTGCCCTCTGGCAAAAGAAATTGTTCTAGGAGAAGATAACCAAAAGACTTTAGTTTCTTATAATTTTGCTCAGTGGTTGTGCCTAAATTCCAACATGTCCCTGTTCCAACATATCCCATGCTCCTCTTCTTTACTAGGTGTAGCCTCAGGCCTTGGAAGCAAGTGGAAAGCCGTTTTGTTAGGTCAGTGCTTTGTGAGAGCACCTATGTTTATCACTGAATCCTTTTGTGAAGATGGGCCATCCCTCTGGCTCTGCAAAGGAGTCTGAAAGCTAATTATGTTGTCCTGGGGTCTGTGCCAAGTCTTTAGCTGAGTTTTATGCTTCTTTGTGTTGCTGTTTGCTTGGTTGGTTTGGTTTTTTTAAGACATAAAAAGAAAGGGATTTAACAAAACATAAGAGCTGGAGATAAGTGCAGGTGACTTAAGATTTGTTTGCTGCAAGGAGGAGCACTGCCTACACTTCAGTTTGAGTAATTACTTGGGTTTTAAGTGGTTGTAAGCTAGATACTTAAGAATGCTTGGATGATCTAGCTTTGTCTCATTCTGGTATTGCTTGCTAGACATTGCAGCAAACCTTACAAGTTTAAAATAACAAAACCAAATGTTTAGCAACAAAATACCTAAGGTAACACTGTACCACAAAAATAAACGAGATAGTTAAACCCCCGCTTTTACTTCACAACCATAAAGTACTCTAGGATCTTGAGTGATGCTTTAGGAAAGAGCTTCTGGAGCACTTTCACCTCTGTGTAAAATATAAGGGCTTTTGGTATATTCAAGTGCCAGGCAGTTGAAACTGTCAAACATTGTGTGGCAGCTTTGAGCTAGCAAATACTTGTTTTCCAGTCCCGTACAGGCTAGGCAGGGAATTTAATGGTAATTATAGAGCAGTTAGAGGTGTTGTGATTGCACTCGTTTTAAAAGCTATTTTGGTAACTTTCAGTATGTTATTATGTGTAGGCCATGGCTGGCCAGGAGCCTGGCAGTCAGCCTGTTGACTGAGGCCCTTCATTTCCCAGCTGGCATCACAATAAATGTGTTGAAGGTGTTATCTTTTTATGCTTTGAGTGAATGTCTGTCTTAACATCTGCTTTCTTGATTTTCGTCTTCAGTGCTAGAGAACAGTGTGCTTGGTTTTGGGCATGTTAAAAAATTGAGATTTGAGAAAAACAGCATTGAATTTGCCAAGTGTGTTACTAGCATTGAAGCTGTCTGTGTCAGCACACCTGAGCTAGCCTCCTGTAAGATACTTTCTTCTGTTTCCAGACTTCTGATTTGGATCCATTAGGCAGTGAGCAGTCACTGGAGGATGTGGAAAGTGTTAATGAGTTTGAACCTTTATTTGCTGAAGAACAGCCTGAAGTTGAGAAGCCTGTTGCTGCAGTGCAGGTTTGATTTCTATATCTACACCTCATTCCAGAGGGTGCTGCCTCCTGGTTGCACAGCTAGTCTGCTAACATTTCTCCAATGCCAATATGGTTCTCCTGCTCTTGGAATTGATGCTTAAGCTTATTTGAACAAGACATTGAGAGAGGAGAAGTCCTCTCAATCTTAGCTAATGGTTTAAAACATGGTTATACCCATTTGGCTCATGCTGCAGGCAGTGCCTGTTTAGCAATGCCATGTTATCAGGGAAAAAAAGTCCACAGTGTTTTTGTGTGTAATCCATAGCCTAATGTTGCATTGCTGTGAACACAGCTTTCAACTTGTGATATTGAGCCTTGGGGATTGAGTGGCACCAAACAGAAAGAAGTATAGGAAAAGTCCAGCTTCCTTGGCTTTTTGGAACTTTTTACAGCATGGCACATCCTCTGCTTTTTTTATACACATTGTTTGGAAGCATTGCTCATTCTAGAATATTACTATTCTTTAGCATAAGTTCCTACTACTTTTCAATCTCATCTTTTCAAAGCCCGTGTTTAACCTGGCAGAGTACCACCAGCTTTTCCTTGGCACTGAAAGAATCAGGGCTCCAGAGATTGTTTTCCAGCCTTCCCTGATAGGAGAAGACCAGGCTGGTATAGCAGAAACCATGCAATACGTCCTTGAGAGGTGAGTTTACGAAGCTGCGTGACACTCACTTCAGTCAAGCTAGTCTTGTTTTGATACCAGCTGTTTGCAGTTCTGGTTGCTTAGCAATAATTTGAGACAGTATGTTTGAGTAGCTCTTCTGGTGGGGTTGAGCAGTGCAGGTTAAATGTGTCTTCCTGTTCCTTGTCTTAAGTCAGTGGGCTCCAAACCTTTTTGATTGATTACTCATCAATAAAACCTTTTTGAGTATGCACCTCCAGTATATGTGTATTTATAAATTACAGGTACGACTGAACTGAGCTATTACGTACATTTAAAATGTACAGAAACCCAGAAATTAAAGAAGGACAGGATAAAAGTGAAATAAACACTGTTCTTGTTTATTTATTAATGGTACCACGAAAGTCACCTTCCTGCACCCCAGTGAATTGTCCACAGCCCACATTGGAGACCCCTGGTCCAGATTTGTCACACAGGGAGACAGCAAACCCTGGTAATTACCTATCCCATGAAAAAATGAACCTCTGCGTTTCTGAACCACAATCGGTGGGGACATTTTTAAGTTAGGATATAAGCATGCTTGCTGGATAGCTGTTTCCAGACAACTTAGCACAGGCAAAATGTCCCTCCTGAACAGTGTGAACATAGAGATTGCATTTTCTGATCTGTGAGAATTGCAGCTCTCCTGAGCTGTTGATTTATGGCACACAGTGCACAGAGTGCTTGGAGGATTTTCTTCTGGCACCCCAGAATTTTCACAGAACAGATGAACACAGGTTTCCATGCTAGGAAAGTGAAGGAAGCTTCTGAAAATGAATCCTGAAGACAAGGTGTTGATATTCGTCATAGCTGTTCTGTTCTTAGGAAAGATGTCCTTGAGGAGGACTGAGACTAACACTGATTTTTGTTCCTTGCAGGTATCCAAAGGAACAACAAGCTATTCTTGTCCAGAATGTTTTTCTCACTGGTGGAAATACAATGTACCCTGGACTGAAAGCCAGAGTCCAGAAGGAACTCCTTGAGATGAGACCATTCCAGTCATCTTTTCAGGTGTGTGTATTGACATGATATTTGCATCAACAGCGGTTCATCTGTGTTCAAAAGTAATTTGGGTTGGGAGAGGTACAGAGCAGGTGGACTTGGAGCATGGGAATGGAGAGTGGTTTATGATGAAACACTGCAAACAGCTTTTTTGACCTGAGAAGGCAGATGGTGGGAGGCCAGTAGCAGTCCTCCAGCATGCTGGACCTATGGCTTCTCGGAATCATGTTGCTTGGGAATGCAGCCCAAAGCAGGAGGTAAACTCCATCTGAGGCAGAGAGTTGTGGCCAGCAGCTCAATGTCCAGTTGGAGACAGGAGTTGAGTGGTGTCCCTCAGGGGCTGGTGTTGGGACTGATCTTGTTAAGCATCTTTGTTGATGACATGGGACAGTGGGACTGAGCACTCAGCAAAGTTTGCTGATGACACCAAGCTGTGTGGTTTGGAGGGAAGGAATGCCATCCAGAGGGACCTTGACACACTAGAGGGGTGGCCAGTGCCAACCTCATGAAGTTTAACCAAGCCAAGCGCAAGGTCTTACGCCTGGGTCAGCAATCCCAGGCACAGCTGCAGCTTGGGCAAAGAAGGTCTTGGGGGTGTTGGGTGGGGAGAAACTGAACATGAGCCACTTCAGCACGTGCTTGAGCCCAGAAGCCACCCATCTGCTGGGCTGAATCAAAAGGAGCACGACCAGCAGGTTGAAGGAGGTGATCCTGCTCCTAACAAAGGTCACTTGTTCCAGACAGGAGCTGTCCCAATCTGCACATTTCTAGCCTGACATACCTGTGTATGCATGGTCCTTTAAATGAAGCAAGTTTCCCTTTTCCAAGACATCTACCCTGCTCTCTCAGATGTCTTCAGAAAGGGCACCTATAGCTTTCCTTAACCTTTACCTTAGAATCATAGATTCACAGGCTGGTTTGGGTTGGAAGGGACCTTAAGATGATCCAGATCCAGCCCTCCTGCCATGGGCAGGGATGCCTCACTCTAGACCATGTTGCCCAAGGCTCTGTCCAACCTGGCCTTGAATGCTGCCAGAGAACTGTGGGTTGGGAATGTGATACACCCATTTGCTTTCTCTACCTCTAGGAGGAAAACAGCCTCATAGAGAATTGATCTCAACGTCAAAATACACTTCAAACCCATTCCTAATATTACTGCTACCCAGGGGCACTGAATAATCCGCTCAGACTTCTGAAATTCAGTGGTTTGTGTTATATACCACTATACTCAGGTGTAGGAGAAAAAGGGCTTTTCTCTCCTGTGTTAAATTGACATCACTGTTGCTCTGTTTTCCTTCCATCCAGGTTCACCTTGCTTCCAATCCTGTTTTAGATGCCTGGTATGGAGCTAGGGATTGGGCAGTGGAATATATGACTCGCGATGAAGGCTGGATAACCAGAAAAGACTATGAAGAAAAAGGGGGAGAATACCTCAAGGAACACTGTGCTTCAAATGTCTATGTGCCTATTCGCCTTCCAAAGCAGGCCCCACGGACAACAGAGGCATTAGCACCAAGCAGGGTGCTGACATCCAGCACAGGCAATGCCTGTGAGCAGGCCTAACACCATGCCTTGGTCATGGATCCGTGGATAGAGATAGCAGCACTGGGAAAAGAAGTTGCTGGTGTGCAGCATGAGCTGGGCATAAAGCACAGGCCTCAGCTTGCTCAGAGAGCCCCAAGCATCTCATCCAGTCCCTTCAACAAGGAGGACAAGCTACACTGAGGTGTCAGCTTGCATGGTCCTGGCACCTGCAGTGCTCAACACAGAGCATAGGAGTACGCACCAGCAAGGAGGAACACCCCAGAAGTGCATTCCAAACAGAAACCATCTGAGAAACTTTCACAGCAAGACCCAGGCTGGGGGGGTTTGAGAGTCTGGTTTACAGCTTTTTTTATTCAGTTAAAATGTTCTGGTTTTATACTGCTTTCATGGATGATCCGGAAGCTGTGCTCACCTCAAGCGGTCAGCCCAGCAGGTGTTTGTCAGGACACATGGTGCTGCTGGAGGCTGGTGGGGCTGAGCTCTGCCTTCCTTCTGAGGCCTCCTGCACTCCCATCTGCTTCCATTTCCTGCCTGCTACATGCTTTCTGCTAAACCACCACTGAATCAGCAGTGATTTCAGATACTTTTGACTTAATCTAAGTCAGGAATATTGATGCCTCTGTTGAAACTGTAGAGCTGGTCATATGAAGCACTGTCAAGCTGTAATGACAGGGTGCTCCATAAGGTGCAGGCCAAGTGCAGTTAGTCATTAAGTGGCTTTACAGAAGTGGTGGCTAAGCAAGGCAGTTCTTGACTGATGGGACTTTTAGATCAAAGTTTGCATTGCCAATTAAGTAAACTTTCTGCTTTGCCACTAACTTAACGTGTTTCGGTGATTTGACTTCTTTACAGACCCCAGTAATATGGATGTATTGGATGGGTTGTACCTTGCAGGTTTGCAGCCAGGCCCCAGTCCTGCTGCACAATGTACTGGAGCTGAAATTTGACTGAGGATGCACTTACTGCACTGAACAACTTGCTTGCTTTCCCAGAAGACTAATCAGTGCCAAATAGTGAGCTGAAATCTGAGCAGACTCTCCCACTTTGGCAAAAGCTGTAAACTGTTAGGCTGGAAAAGGTTAGACCATGGGGAAAATATCCAGACCATAACTATATAAAAAAGGTGAAGAGGTGGTGGCTTAATGTCCTCAGGGACTGCAGAGCATCAACATAAGTTGTCTCTCAGGAGGTATAGAGGTGTTGGTGGATGTCTGCCCTGGTGCTAATAGGCTGCTGGGCAGGGGCAGAGGAGGAGAAGGCCGCTTGCTACCTTCAGGTAACCTTAAGTTTGGACTAATGATCCTACATGAAGGCATACTAACCTTCAGGACTGTTACAGCAATTCTGTGGGTAGTAAAGAATGTGGAAAAACATGCTGTGCTGAAACAGCAGCATGGCTTTGCTAATATCAGTGGCCTGGAGTATGTGATGTCCCATTGTTGTTTGACCCCTTTCTGACATCTTTAACTGTTGCCGCAAGTGGCTACTTGGGATACAGAAACCTGGATTCTTGGTGTTGGTTGCTGAATAGATCAGAGGGTGCTGTGCATAAAACTGTTCTAAAATGAAGGCCTAAAAGGGCATCTGTTGCAAATGGTTACATTACTTTTAAATGTTTAGCCAAATTGAGCCAACCACTTCACTTGCATTAACTCAAAGCAGAGCTGTATAATTCTGTACAGAGATGCCAGATGAGCTGCTTCAAGGAAGCATAATTGTATAATCTCCTAAATATTAGCTGTTAATTTGTTACTTTATCCCCACAATAGCTGGAGTAACTAATGAACTTGGACAACCTCATCACTCACAGGCTGTTCTGAAGGAGCTGGTGGTCATTCAGTTCCTTGGATCAGCACCATGAGAAGCATGAATGTTGTAGGATTAATTTTAGCCATTTAAGTTCAGTTGCCCCATAGGATTTGCTACCTGAGCATTGATGCTGGAAGGAGAAAAAAGGAAGGAGAAAAGGGAAGGAGTGAGAGGGAAGCAGGCCAGTTAAGGCACATACTTGGCCTCTTTTTAGTGGGACTTCAGGTTGTGTGAGGAGCAGTAGGAGGAGTTGTTACAAAGATCATTCTGTGGACATGAAGCTTAAACTGATGCTGTGAGGGCCTTTGCCAGGTGATGCTAGGACTGCTGTTGAGAGCTGCAGTGCGGGCAGCTCCAGAGTCTGTGCTGAGTTTATCATGGCTGGGGTCCTGCAAGCTGCAAAGTACAGAGGGCAGTTCAGAGATGATCAAGTGGTTCCCATTTGAGACTCAGTATATTAAGTTCAAAGGAACCTGTAACCTCATTATACAATTCACTTATCACCTAATTCAGGTCAAAGAATACAAAAGTACAAGTTTTCAGTTTAACAGCCATGGTGAGCTCGGTCTATTTATTCTGAAAGAGAGCTCAAATTGGGTTCCACCTTTCAGTGTCCTTAAGACCTGCTCTGAGTGGAAACACCACGTCAGAGAGAAGCCCTGGAGACTAAGCATGGATCACGTGTTGAATGTCCCAGATTTCCATTTGAGCCTTGCTTTTGGTCTTCAAGGCTTCTTCTGTTTCCTGTGCCACAGCAGCTTCAAACATGAACCGTTCTTTTCTAAATCTCCACTAGGACACCAAGATTAGAATGCTTTGCTCCAGCTGCTAATCTCCAAAATACTTAATGTGCTGTGTAAGGCAGCATTCCAGAAGAAAGAGAAGATGCCCATGAGCTGTCACTTGAAACTTAAGATTATCCCTCCAGAGACAGCCTGCGGTGATCCTTTAGCAGGCATAAAGCAGAAGTTTTGAAGCTTGTGTGGGATGAGTGGGGGGTTAAGAATGCTGTAGCAGATTTAACATTATCCCTGAAGTCATATGGTGGGATTTCTACTCTGGTTCCATACGTCAGGCACGAAGCAGCTGTGCTGATTCCCATTGCTCACTCCCACTGCTTCATGCAGACAACGAGCTGCTCCCCAAGCATCAGCCTCAACAAAGCTGCTTGGTTTTAACCCCTGACGTGGTTTGCTGGTTCTTCAGGCTCCTTTTGTTCCCTCCTTTGGGATCTCCTGCTTTTTGAGCAGTGGGCTCACTTTCCATTTCTTAATGCAGCAGAGACTGTGATGAGAGCACTGCAGCCAGAGTCAGGAGACCTTCATCCATTTTTGTGTCTGTTCACTCATGACAGATCGTGGCTGTTTGCTTTGACCTCAGTTCTGTGCCTCAGCATCTGGAACAGCAGAGCTAATCCTAGGATGCTACTAGCAGAGTGTGTAGTTACTGCAGAGGACATTAAGGATGGTGGGAAGGCTGGAAAGGGGTTTGTGGATTAAGAGGGGAGGTCAAGTAAAATGAAGGAGAATAGACCCATCTATGCTTAATGCACAATGGACCAAGTGGAAGGTGCCTGAAGATGGAACAAGTGTATCAGAGGGTCAGAATCACTCCATGCAGGTGTGCTTTTCTTCTGGAGCAGTTGCTGTTGACCACTGTCAGAATACGAAGCAAGCTGGATCTATGGTCTGACTCAGAAGCTTTTACTCTCTGTTAAAATTCCTGGGTTTGGGCAGGGCTAGTTTTCTAGCTTTTTGTTTATTTCAGGGCTGAGATGAAGAATGAAGCATCTTCCCTTCATCTGTCTGGAAATAAATGTGCTGTGCTGGTGGGGACAGCATCTTTTATGTTGGCTGTGAGATTCTGTGAGGGCATCCAAGTTTCCCGCACTCACAGTAGCCATGGTCAGGCTGTTATACCAAGAGGAAGCTCACCCCAGTGGAAGCTCAGTGCACTGCTCTCGCCGGGTCTGGCTCGACAAATGAGCCCTAAGAAGGTGCCAAACTGCTTTCGTAGGTATATCCACAGTGACATGTCCGTGAGAACCCACCATGGGCACAGGAGGGCTGTGGCAAGCTAGGTGCCATCTGCCAGCACTGCACTTGAGCTATTAGTGAGCTTCTTGACATAAGACCTTGCATAGCTTGTCTAGTACTGAGGAAAGCACCTCTGATTTCTGGATGTGGTAGGGTTGGGTTTTTTTGCGTCTTTGAGTTTGTCTCCCTTGGGTTAAGCATGTTCATTGCCATGGCTGGTGCAGCTTCTCAGGAAGCAATACAGGAAGAAATCCTGATCCTTAGATTGTCCATTTATTTTTTACCACACTACAGCTTAGTTAAAATACACCCCACTCCTCCTCTCACCCCACATTCCTGCCACATACCTGGCATTCCTTCATCCTTAATGAGATGGAGTGGGGGATTTCGCCTTCCTGGAATTTTGGAAGAATACTAAGTGGATTTATCATGAAAAGCCCCATTTAGGGTACAAATCTCCCTGAAAGAGAGTCCCCATATGGCAAACCTACTTTAGCTGGTAATGGTGAACAAAGTGTTTGGGTCCTCATTTAATAGCTATTTTGGAATATATATATATATATATAACATTTTGCAATATATATATAACATAAATACATACCGATAGCAATCTGGCCCAGGGTGCCCAGAGAAGCTGTGGCTGCCCCATCCAGTGCAGTGCTCAAGGCCAGGTTGGACACAGGGGCTTGGAGCAAGCTGCTCCAGTGGAAGGGGTCCCTGCCTGTGGCAGGGGTTGGAGCTGGGTGAGCTTTAAGGTCCCTTCAACCCAAACCATTCCATGGTTAACTGATTCTGCTTCAGCCCTGTTGTAAGTATTGCTGTTGATGGAGACCATGTTGGAACAAGCTCCTGGGAGTGTCGATGAAGCAGAAGAGGCTTAGATCCTTGCCCAGATCCTTTGGTAGAGACACCTGTGGAACTCTGGGGCTGTTGACACTTGAGATTTTACCAGTCAGTACAGTGTGGATACACTCTCCATAGACAAGGCAAGGTTGTTAAGTCAAAATAGTTTTCTTCAGTCTCAGTCATTAATTGACACTAATAAACACAGAGCTGCCTGGTTGGATCAGAGGTTCTTCTGGTAGTGACCTCCAGGAGATGTTGAGGGAGAAGCATGAGAATAGGAGCAGTAGTGATCATGTGTGTAAACCAGGCAGAAGGTTGTAAATCCAGCTGGATAACCCCACACACCCAGGAAGGTACGTGAAATGTGAATATGGTACACCTGAAGCCCCTCTTTCCTTGGGATCCATCACCATTGCAGGACTCTTGTTTTGAAAAGACAAGTTAAGGTGCCCAAATTACAAGAGGTCCACAATGATGTGGCTTTTTCAGTAGCAGAACCATGCTGGACTGTGACCATCCCTTCAGAGTGCTGTGCTGTGGATGTTGTAAGTCGGCTGTGATAGATAGCCCTGGGTTGTGCTCCAGAAGGGCTGGGACGGGACTCTTGCATCTGCTCGGTGAGCCCAGCCCTGCCTCCTGCTCCAGGAGAGGGGCTTCACTGCAGCCCCCGGGGCAGGTGCAAAGGCAGCAGCATCTCTGGGCCTGTTGTATGACAGCCCCAGGCTGCTTTCATCCAGCTTCATGGTGGCAAATGGGCACGAGCTGTTCTTGCTGCTGGGGAAACAATGGAGAGGAAGGCTTTGATTTCCCCAGTGATGGACACCCTCCTGCTCAGGGGTGGTGCAGATGGAAGAACCGGGGGCCAGGGCTCCGGTCTTTTGCTTTTATCCTTTGTTAACTGCTGGTAGCTTCTTGTTGTGAGACCTGCCACGACCTCTCCCCAGGGTTTGTTTGTGCACTTTGGTTGACGTTGTTCGCAGCAGGGCTTTGATGCACAGCCCTGGGGGCGTCCTCTGGCTGGAAACAGGAAGAGTGGAGCCCGGCTGAACACCAGTGCCCTCCAGCCCGGGAAGAAGAAGGGCTGGTGCCCTGCCACGGTGCCAGCGTGCAGGGATGCGACTTCCCATCGCGTGGGGAGGACAAGTCAGTCACATGCTATTATGGACTGTAGCCAGGCTGATGGCTTGTGCCCTCCTCCCCTCCACAGCAGCACCTCATGTGCATAGCGGTTATGGGCAGGCTGGAGCAGTGGATGGTGCTGCACTGCCAGCGGGTGGAGAAGATGCAAAGAAGAACCTGGCATTTATGGGGATTGGTTGTGTTTTTCGAAGAGTACAACCAGGAGGTTGCAGAGGTTTTGTATGGGGTTCAGGCTGCAGAGTTGTGCCTGTTAGAGCTGGGAGATGCCGAGATCCTCAGTGATCTGGGGAGCTTTGCCCAAGCCTCCTGCCCATGGCATCCTGGGGTTTACTGGCTGCTCCACCAGCACCTTCTCAGGCTGAACTGAGGAAGGAATGATTCCCAGCCTCTGAGGGTTTCACTTCCCAGTGTACTGTAAAACTTATACATCCATACCTTTTGCAATAGATCCTTGTCATAAGAGGCTTTATTTCTGCCCTTCACTGCCCAAATCCTGCTGGGTATTGAAAGCAAGCAACTTGAATAATGATGCAGGAGTGAAAAGAATAGTTTCTGTTTGCAGTACCCCTGAGCCCATTCTCTTAAATGCATTTTAAAAATCACAGTAAATACTGTATTTCACAGCACAGCAGGTTCCCCAGACAGCAAAGACAGTTCCCAGGAGCCATAACCCCCCTGAGCATGTTTAGCCAACTCAAAATGCACTTTATAGTATTATACTGTGTGCTGGGCTGCACCCCCAGAGCATGAGCAGCAGCTCAGGGAGGGGATCCTGCCCCTCTGCTGTGCTCTGGTGAGACCCCCCCCTGCAGCCCTGATCTGACAGCACAAGAGGGACCTGAGGCTGTTGGAGCAAGGGCAGAGGAGGCCACAAACCTGCTCTAGTGGAAGGGGTCCCTGCCTGTGGCAGGGGTTGGAACAGGGTGAGCTTTGAGGTCCCTTCCAGTCCAGCCCATTCTGTGATAATATGATACCACTTTCAACCTATCCTGCTATCTTCCATGCTGGTATCTGATGTACGTATAAGCACTGATAGTGCTTCAAAGGGTTTGAAAATGAGTCTAATTGCAAGCTGGGTGAGCAATGGATGGCAGTTTTTACAAGCAGACATCATTTGAGTCACGGGAGCCAGCAGTCATAAACAATTGACTGTCAGGTATCAAAGTACAACCTCACAACTGGGGAAGTAGGGCTCATCGAGAGGGGTTTTATCTCAACTGTAGGCTTTAGGGAAGGTTTAAGTAGATGGTCACAGTTTGAAGGAGAATTGTAACTCTTGAGTGCCCTCCAATACCTCACTGCATGAGGCAGCAGCAGCAGGACCGAGCTCCACTGAGCCACGCAGAATGTGGAGCTGGTTCGGATGTGAATGTCCCTGTTCTGGGAGAAGCAGGTAGTGAGGAAACAGCCACAACATAAAAATACCCCCCAAACCCCACTGTTCTGATTTTGAATTCAGAGCAGCGCTCTGCTGTTTCCACAGGAAAAACCCCCACGTGTTCTGAGGAGCTACACTGACAATTCCCTACTTTAATCCCTCTGGGAAGGGTGTTTCACCAGCTCCCGGTCCTGAACTGGGGAAGTGTCCTCCTGAAATGCAAACAGGAATTCTCCAGGGTTTTCTGGCCCAGGGTCCTCAGACCTGAGCCTGACTTCATGGAGCCATGGATCCCAGCAGTCCCCAGCCGGTTGGTGGAAACCCAGCGGTCTGGTCCTGCCAAGAGGGACGATTTCTATTGCTCCAGCTTGGCAGGTTTCATTCCTTGGCATATTTTTGCTCTGTGGGCTCTGTTGAAGGATTTTAAGCCAGGCTGCCCCTTCCTTTTCAAAGAAGGTACCTTGGCTAAAATCTGGACAAAACCAACCCCAAACTGAAACCAGCTTCCCCTCAACTCCCCCTTGGGTTTTTTCCATAAGTATCCTAAGGACTTCCTAGAAATAAGACCAAAACTATGTATATTTTGAAAGTGTTTTCATCCTTCAGCTCTTCCTTCAAAAATAAAAGGGTTGGAGCTCCCTAAATGTGGCATCAGTTTCTTCTGAGATGTGTATTTGAAACATTTTGAAATCAGTGGAGGCCTTTAATGTCTTAATTTCTTAATACTGCTGCCCTGACGTTTTAGACATGTAAGACACTTGAGTACAGTTTTATCTTATATGATGAACCATAGTTAATGTGATCATCTTTCATTTCTTCCTTACTGATCATAAAATCATTTCTCCAGAGAAAAGGGAATTCCCTCAAATAACTGAACTGGAAGAGTTTTTTAATGATTTCGGGTTTGGAAAAGGAAGTCTAAGCCATTGGCTGGGATCAAAGCAGGATGTATGGAATGCCAACTGCATTGCTTGTGGTGCAGGGAGAAAATCCCAGGGAGCCTTGGTCTGTGCCTGCACCATCACCCTTTGCCATCGTGGTTTAACCCCAGCTGGCAACTGACTCCCACGTAACTGAGCCGCTTGTGTTCCCCATGGTGGGATGGGGAGAGAACTGGAAGGGTAAAAGTGAGAAAACTCATGGGGTGAGATAAAGACAGTTTAGGACAAGAAAACTGGAGAGGGGCCTGGGGCAAGGGCCTGTAGGGCCAGGCCAAGGGCAATGGCTTGAACCTGCCCAAACAGGGGAGCCTGAGCTGAGCTCTGAGGCAGAAGCTGTTCCCTGTGAGGGTGCTGAGGCACTGGCCCAGGGTGATGGCCCAGAGAAGCTGTGTCTGCCCCATCCCTGGCAGTGCTCAAGGCCAGGTTGGACACAGGGGCTTGGAGCAAGCTGCTGCAGTGGAAGGGGTCCCTGCCCGTGGGAACAGGGGTTGGAGCTGGAGGAGCTTTAAGGTCCCTTCCAGAACAAACCAGTTTGATTCTATGACGATAGGTAAAGCAAATGCCATGCACACTTCCATGGTCAGGGAAGAGTTCAGCCACCAGGACAGCAGGGCTCCATAACACGAAAGGGTGACCTGGGAAGACAAAGGCCATAACTCTCAACATCCCTTCTTCCTCCTCAGCTCTGTACACTGAGCATGACCCCATATGGTGTGGGATATCCCTGAGGTCAGTCAGGGTCAGCTGTCCTGGCTGTGTCCCCCCAGCTCCTTGTGCTTCCCACCCTGCTCTCTGCTGTGGTGGGGTGAAGAGCAGAAAAGGCCTTGGCTTTGTGAGCACCGCTTTGCAGTAGCGAACACATCCCTGTGTTATCAAGACTGTCCTCAGCACACATCCAAAACACAACCCCACAGTAACTACGATGAAGAAAACCAGCTCTACCCCAGCTGAAACCAGCACGCCTTGCAGACAAGGCACAGGGGGAGTGATGGGAGTTTCCTGAGTGGTTTCTTTTCCTTCTCCCAGCACAGGAAAGCCTTTGGTTGTCAGAGCTGCTCAGAAGACATGCTCCGTTTTTCACTGACCCTCCCGTTTTTTGTCTAGGCTCCATTTACTCACCACTTTGGGAAGCAGAAACTCTGGGTAGAAGTAGAAATCTCCCTGGTGTCGCACTCAGCCTGTTGGCTTGTTCTTTTCATAGGGGCTCATCGCTGGTGCAGTGGCACCATCTCAGCAAAGCAATGTACAGGTTAGGAGCCTGAGCACATGGAGCCGTCCTCACCCACCTCAATGTACTTGCCTGTCAGCGTCAAGCACACCAGTGGTGCCATCTAAATGGGGGATGCTCTGGGAAGGTGCATTGGTGCATCTTTATAATGTGCACTTGCGCAAGCCAGGGACATCTTCCATGGCAACTTTCCTGCCCATGGGTGAAGCATCCCATGCAGCTGCCAATATTGCCCATCCCTGCAATGCTCTGGTATATCCCAGAGAGTTCCCAATCCCAGTAATGATGTCCCATCCCTTTATCTTCTGAACAGCACATCCTCTGCAATCAAGGCCTTGAGCCTGACAACGTTTATCTTCTCCTGAAATTGAGTATGAGCAGAGCTGTGCAGCTGGAATGTACTTCATCCGTACCCTGATATGATGTGCCGCAGCCTTGTCCTCACATCAGTGGTTCATGACTGAGCCTTCAGCCTTCATCCCCATTTTTTGGTGCAACGCAAATGTGTTTGTGGTTTTCCTTCTACGTGGCTGCAGCTGACACCACCTTCCACCGCTCCGGAGGAAAGGGCCACCTTGACACCCAGGTTGTACCCTCAGGAGAACACAGCCAAGCAAAGCATCACCAAGGGGGTGCTGAACAACCCATGCTCGAAAATGTGACCTTCAAATTACCTGCTTAAACCCCTGAATGTAGAGGGAGGAGAGCGCGCTTCCAGCTGTCTGCATGTGCTGCTGACAGAGCAAATAAGGGCTAATTTCTGCCTCCGGTTGCTCCCTGACCTGATTCTCCAGAAGCACTTTGGTATTAAGTTTCCCTCCCAGATCTCTGTGATGTTATTTCCTACAATGGTCACTCAGGTGTGCTGGGAGGGGAGGAAGAGCCACGGACAGAGAGGTCCATTTCAGCACTAGCAGGACAACAGAGGACAAATATTTGCTGAGCAGGAAGGGTCCCAGACCCTGGCAAGGGAGGGAGGAAAACGAAAAGCTGTGAGCCTTTAGAGAAAGAACGATAGGAAATACTTGGCGATGCTGTTTAGGGCTTGTCAAAGCAGCAAAGGGCATTCCAGCCTTAGTACCTGCTGCCTCACAGGGATTTGGCTTTGGATTCACAATTGTATAATGTGTTTTGCAGCCCAGGTTTAAGTGGGGGCTGAGGTAAGTGGACCCAGGGCCATTGTATTGGTGGGGAGAGGAATGTGGTTTTGTGCTCTTGGTAGAGGTGGAAATTTGCAGCAGGTCAGGCCTGGGCTGTGGAGGGATTAGGTCAGTATCAGCTCCCAAAGCTGCCTTAAGGCAAATTGAATTTTTCACAGAAAAAGAGGAAGAAAAAGCCCTGTGACTTCACAGCAACTTAATCCCCTGCACTAACTCCAGCGCATGAGCTATTCTCTACCTCCACTTTGCTTCCTAACAGTACTGCAGCAATTACAAGGCCCGTTTGACAGGAGCAGTTTTAACCCTTGCAGAATAGAAGTGATTCTGAGCAGCTCTGGCTGTTCTGGGTGTCTGAAGATCTGCTGGGTTTGAGCTCTTGGCAGTGGGCAGGCAGGAGGTCGGCTCAGGGGGATGGGTTTGAGCATGGGGAAAATCACAGGATGGTTTGAACTGGAGGGGACCTTAAAGCTCATCCGGTTCCACACACATCCATGGAAGGTGGCAGTCCCTCCACTGCCAGGGTGCATCTCTGTGAGTCCCCATCAATACTGGCAGGGCTCTAAAGGGACGTGCTCAGGTCACTGGCACGCTTGACTAAACCTGTCTGTCCCAAATGCTCTGTTTCAGCCCAAGCCTTGACATACCTGCACTACCAACAGACAGGTCCTGGACCTCCTGGCACCAAGCCCATGAGAAACAGTCACTGGTTCTCCAGAATAATCTTTCTCCAAAACACTTAGAAAATGAGTGGGTTTAGGGGTGGTGGGTTCTGTTAGGCTTGCAGAGCATGGGGGGCAACCAGGTACTGCTTGGGCACCCTTCCCTTTGAGTGTGTTTAGTGCCTTGAGTCCCCAGGTCAAGTCCCGATAACCAGCACCGAGTCCTTACACCATCAACTCTGCTGGGATTCTGCACAGCGTGTTCCAGAGAGGACTTATGTCAAAAACTGGGCTTTATGCCTTCACCTGTGGGTGGAATTAAAAGCAAGAGCAATTAAATGCTAAGCAGTTACCAAAATGTGGAGTTCTCATGTGCTTTGCAATAACTGCACCCGATATCCTTTTATATTCTCGCAATGCATCTTCCCTTCTACATTTCTCTCTTCCGGGGACTCGAGTAGTGTGATAGCTCCCTCCTTGTTTCCTTGCTATTGAGCCAACACCTCGAACTCTTTCAGTCTGAAATGGGCGTTTACGTTGCAGATGTTTATGTAATAATGTAAGTGGCAAAGGCTTGGGTTTGATAAGTTCATCTGCAGATTTGTATCAGCTCTGCTCAACAGTAACTCTGTTCAATACTAACTCTGTTACTGTGTAAACAGCAATAGTGAAGTGCTCTGCAGGGACAAGGGGACATGGGATGTTGTTAAGAACTGGGAACGAAGCCCTCTGTGGTCTGCCTGATCAGACAGCAAACCTTCTATCTGGAACTAGGACGTAACAGCTTTTTCCGTAGGGAATGGAGGAGTGTGTGAACAAAACTCATCTGTGCACAGCAGCATCTTGGTCTTTGCTCTTTTTTTCTCTTAGGACACATTTTTCCTCTAAGTTTATCCTTGTGTCAAAACAAATTAGACAAACCTGTGGGAGCGTGGTGTCTGTTACCAGGCTGGCTGCTGCCGCTTGACAAGCACTGGGGCTCCCACAACAGGAAACTCCCAATTCATAGTGATTACAAACATTGTTTTCATTGTCAGTACCCTAACACAGGGTACATCCTCACCAGCACTTCTCTGGTTACAGCTGTCACCTTCAGTCTTGTCTACTCATTGGATCTCAATGGAAAGATGGTCTTTCCTTTATTCTCTATCACTAACAAAGCTGATTAACTGGAATACGTATGAAGGATCTTGGCCTGCAACAGAGCCATGCCTGGGCTGACTGCTGAATGTGTTAAGCAAGGAGAAAACATTCATCTGCTCTGCTAAAGGCTCAGTAAAAGTGGGAACAGTCTGGGATGCTGCAAAATAAACCCCAGGTTTGTGGTAGGAGTGGCTGTGCATTCCCCCAGCTGTTCATACGCAGGGCTTGTTCTGAGTGTGCTCTGCTCTGTTTGTTGTCTTGCTACATCATTGCGTCGGGTCTCAGCAGCCTAGGGGAAAAAAGAAATCCTGATGTTGTGTGAGTTGTGTAATAATGAATATGCAGTTCAGGCCAGATGCCTTAACCTTGAGTCTGCATTTCTCATGTCAGGTAACTCTGACAAAGGGCTGAGCTGCTCATGCCTCCTGATGTTTCTGTTAGTATTGCTAAGTTCCTACTGTTCCTAATTGCTGATTATTTAAATGTTCACTTATGAATTTAAAGAGGAAAGGCATTTTATCCTCGTTTGGAACTGGGCATGAGTGATGGGACAGGCTCTGATACTGCTGATAACATAACCTTGGTTACCTGAGTGCTGCTGCACCAGTCTCTTTCATCTGTACAGTAACACCACTGTGAGGGCACCTGACACTGAGGCTGGCCTTTTTAGGAAGGAGAAAATCCTAAATATGAAATGTCTGTGTTTAAATCCCTATAACCCAGTCCCTGATTCCCACAGCTCTATGTCTGAGCTGTAGCTATCCTTGTGTGTAGCTGCTCAGCCCTAGGTCCAGCCCTGTTAAAACTAATGGGAAGGACTTTCATTAACTGTAGAAACTAGATCTGGCCCTGAAAGATGGACAAAGGCTTCCAACACTCCCGCTCCTGGTGAGTCTTTTATGCCTTCAGCTATCAAATGTGTACTGTGCTGAGCAGCATCATTAAAGATGCATGAGCTGTCGGGTGTCCGTTTCCTGGCAGGGCAGGCACGTGTTCTGCCCAGGGCTCTGAGCAGCAGTTCCAGCATTAACAGTCTCCTTGTGCTCTTTCACTTCACCAACAGTCAAGACCTGATGAATTTGCAGCACCTCTGAAGCCAGACCTGCCAGGTCCTGCTGTCTGGTACACTGATTGAAGGACTCGGAGTCAAGGAAGTGTGATGCTGGACATGGTCTGCTCATTGGGGTGCTGGTCCAAGGAACCAACAATGTGTGGTCACAATGTGTGGAGAGGAGCAGGACCTGCAAGAAAGCACTGCAGCCATGGGAACAGATGGAGAGAAACCACCCATAAATAAACTCATCTGGAAAATGGAAGATGAAGCTCCTCAGGCAGCAGAACCAGGGACTAAACAGGTTCAACTCCAGGACTGTGTGATGCAAGTGTCAGACCAAACCAGGGGCTTGGCCTGGGATTCAGGGAGCCTGCTTCCAGTTTTTCTGTACCAAAGGGCTCTGAGGCCAAGTTTCTGCCTGAGATTGAATTCAAAACTATGCTAGACTTTTGTGTGTCTGAACAGAAATGCCAGGTGCACCCTTAAACACTTCAGCTTGTCAAATACCTGAATGCCACAGAGGCTTGTTTGTCTGAATACCCTGTGTACTTGGTGTAAGTCAGGTTATTGTACAATATTTGCTTAAACTGGGGAGAAAGCTCTCTGATGATGATCAGTCACTGAGGAGTTTCAAGTGGAGTGCAACAGGAGGTATTAACTGCCAATCAATGGCTGTCCAACAGAAGGCAGAAGGCCCTTTAATGGGATCTGTGTGTGATAGTGGGTGGAAAACGTCATGTTTCTCCTTTGGTAGTGCTCTGACCTGCCACAGACTTCTGAAAAACTGGCATTTGCCTTCAAACTCAAAAATCAAAAAGTGTTGCTTTTCATATTTACCACACGTTCCTGTGTTCGGGGCCTGTGCTGTTGGGCCTGGACTATTTCCATGCATTTACTTTTTTTAATGGATTGAAGAAACCAGAGACCAGAGGAACATGTCATGGTGCAGGTGTTTCTTAGGATGCAGGAGACCCTGTTTTGCAGACTTGCCAGCACAGCCCCACTCTGGGTTTCTGTGCAGGTCTCTGCCCCAGGCTGGACAGCAGGAGCATGACAAGCATTTCCCACATTTCTCTCAGCTTTGTGAAATATAATGTGAAGGAAAGCACTGTTCCACAGGTGAATTATGGGCTGGCAGTGTTCAGGGCCAGGTTGGACAGAGGGCTTGGAGCAATCTGCTCTAGTGGAAGGGGTCCCTGCCCGTGGCAGGTGGTTGGAACTGGAAGAGCTTTAAGGTCCCTTCCAACCCAAACCAGGCTGGGATTCTGTGCGTTCTTCAAGGCCAGAAACTGAGAAATTCAAGGACACTATCAGAAGTGATGGTTTATTTCGGTCAAGAGAAGAAAGTGGATGTAACAGCAAATCAAATAGCATCATCTCATCTAAAAGCTAAACAACTCTTTAGTCGAGTGCTGAGACCTTTTAGGATCCTCTTACTTTGCCTAATGTCAACTTTTCCTAAAAGTCTTCAGCAATGACCCAAGGACTGACCATGAATGCCTGTTTTCAGGTAGCCAGAGGGTCTCATTTCTGATTCCAAGTCCTTTTAGAAGCTGTTTTTTGAGGGTCCCCTCTTCTTGAGTTGCTGTCACTTCTAAACGCACTAAGACAGCATCTGTTGATACTGTGTTAGTTCAAGGAGCTTGTGCGGTACCAGAAGTGCACCATGCTTTCATGTTTTGACTGCAAGTTGCATCAAGACCTCAGAGCATCTTCTGCAATCTTCCCACAGGCACAAAGGTGTTGAGTTAAAGCAGCTTATTTCTGACCTTCAACATTTGCAGCCAGATGCGAAGCTTCATCTTGAGACAACCTTTCTAGTGAGTCTCCCCAGCCTGCTGTGAGGAAGATGAGCACCCGGCACCAGCTGCCACCTGAGGGCTGGAGGAGAGAAAGGCAAAGCAGAGCTGCGATGACAGGATTTTCAGCCCCCGAACTGCAGGCAGAAGGAAATGCTGTGCTGTTGAGAGGCTCTTCGCCCAGAGCCTGTGGAGGTGGCGCCGACCCCACAGGTCTCTCTGCAGGAGCCATAGCAGGGGACTTGAAGCACCACAGAAAATGAGGGATTCATTCTGCGATTGGAGCCCTTGTTACTGAAGGTTCTGCTGCTGCTCCGGTGGGCGCTGAGCTGCTGCACTGTGTGAGGAGCTGGGAGGAGGAAACCGCCACCAAGGCAGTCCTTCCTCCAGAGAGCTGCCTTTGTGCTTCCAGGGAAGAGGAGGAAGGAATAGCAGCCTTTGATAAGGGTGAGCTGTGCAAATAGTGGGTGTTGGTCAATTCATCTTCTCTCCTTTTGCTGTATTTACGAGGTACAAACTACCACCGGCACCACCCCAGGTCTTGCTGGTTTCTGTGGTGTTGGAGTGTTGGGAAGTCATTGTGCCAGTTTAGTGCCTCCTGCCCAGTTTGCTGTAGACTTTCTGAGCTCAGATGGAGTAACAGCCCCCAAGGCCAAGGCCCCTCCTGCCAGTGTTTGCAACGTTGGTGTTTTACTGATTCGGTGCTCAAGAATGGCAGATGAAGTCCCCTTGACTTCTCTTGCTGCAGCACTTTGTTCTGCTGATTGGAGCCAGATCTGTTGCACCCTCTCTCTTTGCCTCCTAGTTTATTCCTCATCTGATCTTTGATTTCCTTTCATAGCCTTCTACTAAAACGCTGTTTTCAGCTTTCCCTTGGTATCCTCCTGTGTCTTTTTCTCTCTTACTGATTTCCTACGTCTAATTTTCTGTTTTCCTTCAGCCCCTGGTTACATGCCCTTCTGTAAGGTGTCTGAGAGCCTTTCCATATCTTCAGCACTTTCCAAGACCTCGTATCTGTTGTTTGTTCCCTTGTTTGCTTTTGTACAGAGAATAACCAATGTCAGTGTTCTGACTCATGTACCTTTCTGTAGATCATGTTTCACCACTGGCACCCCTTGGTTTGAGCATAATTCCCTTTTCTTGTCCCTTGATGCTTCCTTCTCACCAGCCCAGAATCCACAGCTGAATCGCTCCTCTCCTGCCACCACTCCACAATTCCCCTTACGCTGCACTGCTCATTTCCTCCTGCTATCTCTGTTTGAAACCTCTTGCCCTCACCATTAAGACTGTAAGATTAACACTTCCTTCTGCTTTCTCATCTCCTGCACCCTCCTGGTGCTTTCCAAGCCTCCCCTGCCCAGTCGATTTTACCTCCTGCACTGGGCAAGCCCCAGTGCTTGAAGCAGCCCATGTTCACCAACTGCAATCGACTTCTGCCTTCACTTCTCTTGTCATGGCTTGCTGCTTCTTATCCCAAGCCCTTAGTGTGCTGCCAGATGTTGCCCATGAGCACTGCCCAGCGGTGCCGTGCTATTGCATAGGACACCAGAGGTAGGTTTCTCTTCTGCTCTGCAGAGGCTTATGCTCATTTGCAGTAGGTTTAAGTATGGATATGGTCTACTCCCTTACCATCCACATTGCTTCTTAGTGATGGTAACTCTTAGCTGAGGTAAAATACACTGGGAGACCTTGAAAGATCATGAAAAGAAAACTTTGCCATGGAGTTAAGCCTGCAGAGACAGAAGTGTAAACTGGGGAAGCGAGTGGAGAAATGGGGCAGCCACTTCAGCCCATGCATGGCACTGCTGTCACAGCTCCTCCTGCAGCACCCGCCCCCCCTGCAGCCTGCCCACGCTCAACCCTGGCTGTTTTGACAAGTTGGCACCATGCGAGTGACAGGCATGGGCTCTACAGAACAAGGACGTGAATTTTACTGTCCCCTCACTTCTACATTCTTATGCTCCCAGCACAGCCCACGACTGGCAGCTCTTTGTGCATCCGAGCTACAGGGTCTGCTGAGCATCCTTCAGTCACTGCAGGTTTCCCATCTGATTTGATTCCAGAAGGAACAATTTGGTGGCCAGCCCCTGGTCTGACTGCTGAGTAACTCAGGTTTTACAAAAGCACAAGAGGAGAAACCTGCTCTTGGCCCAGGTGAAATCTCCCAGCAAATAGTGAACTTGCTAAAGAAAGGAACTTGGAGGAGCAGAACTCCCTGTGAAATTGCAGTGAACACTAGATAAGGAAGGAGGTGCTAGGAACTGTGCCTCTGAAAATGCTGGCTGTTTAGTAGTGCCTTTTATGAAACTTTGCTTTTGAACTATCTTTCTTCTTAACCTGGATCTCGAATCTTTTAAATTTGTACCCCCCAAAAAAGAAAAAAACAAACGCAAAACAAAAACTCAAAACCCAAGAACAAAGAATCTTGACTGTGTTAGAGAACAATAAATTGTATTTCTGCTCTAGCTTCAAAGCTTTGTGTTGGCAGCAGAAGCAGAAACTTTGATTCGCCAGCAAAGCCGAGGGTGCTACGGATGCCTGCAGGCACTCTGGCATGTACACCCCTCCCTCTGCCCTGGATCTCCACCTTCTCCATTCCTGAGCTCTGGGCATCACAAGAGCCTGATTATGTGGTAGCTGTTACTTATCCTCCCAATCACAATGCTCATACCCAGATCTGAATAGCAAACGAGTTGGTTTTGGCGTTTGGTTTTGATCCTGTAGCTGTTTAGATGCATTTCAGGTCTTTGCGTTGACTCACAGGTTTGGAGTGGAGCCAGTTTGTGTGCCTGCCCCATCATTACTGTACATGCCTCAGAAAGCAGCTGTGCTTACAACACTTTTTACATAAACAGACAACTGAATCAGGGACTTCAGAGACTGGTCCAGTGTTGCTTGGCTCTCCAGTGCCCTGGGCTGAGGCTCCAGCTGCCAGACTTGGGCTTTGGAAACCTGCCCACAGCTGCCAAGGTCTCTGCCTGGGGAGGATCTAAGTCTGGTCTGAGATCTAGAAGGGAGACTGAGCTGAGCTCTGAGGCAGAAGCTGTTCCCTGTGAGGGTGTTGAGGCGCTGGCACAGGGTGATGGCCCAGAGAAGCTGTGGCTGCCCCATCCCTGGCAGTGCTCAAGGCCAGGTTGGACACAGGGCTTGGAGTCTGGGATTCTGTAATCTGTAACTAAACTGTAACTTGGATAAAAATTTCTCCTCTTGTCACATTCTGCATCTGCACCTCTGTGAATCCAGTGGGCATTCTTCTCATCAGCTTTGTTTTCCAGGGTTTTGCGTGTACAAATACAGCAATGAAACAAGCTTGTACACAGTAAGACATGTCTCCATGTGTCACTTGGTGACTCTTAAAACATGGTTCTGTTGTGTTGCATCAGTAATATATGAATCCTGACAGAGCTCCCAGACACTCCTTGGAGAAAACTCCCACCTTCAGCAGACTTCTGCGCTCTGGGTGCTCTCTCACACTTCTGTACAATTACTTGCAAAGTCCAGGTTTATTACCCATAAACACTTCCCCTTATGTTGTCTTGTTCAAAAGAGTGAGTTGCATTTCAAACCAAGAGGCATTTGTTGAGCAAGAATGTTTGAATGAAAGCCTGCAGCTCAATGGTCAGAGCTGTTTCCCTGCTGATCTGTTAGGTCTGGGTGGAGGCCCTTTCCCAAGGAGGAGTAGGGTCAGTGATGATTAATCCTCCAAACCTCCTGAAACCTCTTTCACCCTGGAAATGCAGCCGGTCCCAGACACACGACCTGACAACAGCATCAAGAATTCTCTCTGCATGGCTCCCAGCCTGCACAGGGTAAGCGTGGGCTCCCAGTGCCGCTCCCTAGCCCAGGAGGCTTCCTGGCTTCTATCCCAGCTCTGGAGACAGGTTTGGCTCCTGGCAAAGACTCTTATCTGCCTCTCTTTGTCCGTCTATAAAATGGGCATGAGGCACTCTTCAGGAATGGTGTTTGTTGCTAGCCTCAGTCACTGCGCTTTAACAGCCTGACGTGAATATTACATTGGTTACATGCATTGGGGGTGGCTTTTAGTTTCTCCTCAAAAGTGCTCTGGGACTTCATCCCTAGCATTGATTCACTCTGTGGCATACAGGAGCCTGCTGCTCTGCTTGGCTACACTGAACTAAGGGCAAAAAGTTTCTAACCCAGATCCCTCCCCAGCCCTTCGCTGTCAGTGCAGGTAGCAACATCCCACAGCTTGTGCTCAGCCAGCAGTCAGGGCAAATCTCAGCTACAGCCACCCTCGGCAGCCACAGGAAGGCCAAGGTGTGATGGCTGCCTTCCACCGAAGCTTGGGGACCTTCTTTTAATGTTTATTTATTTATAGAATCATCATATAGATATATAGGATGCCGGAGTGCTTCGGGTGGAAGGGACATTACAGCTCCTCCAGCACCAACCCTGCCACAGGCAGGGACCCCTTCCACAGGAGCAGCTTGCTCCGAGCCCCTGTGTCCAACCTGGCCTTGGGCACTGCCAGGGATGGGGCAGCCACAGCTTCTTCCCCCGCAACCCCAACGAGCCCGCACCTCCGGGGCTGCGCTCCCCGCCCCGTGCCTCAGCCACCTGCGGGCCCCGCGGCCCCGCCTCGGGGCGGAGCTGCGGCCGGAGCCGGAGCCGGAGCCGAGCGGGGCGGGGGCCGGGGCTGCGCGGCGCCGCCGCCTGTTCCCTGCCGCGCCGGGCCCGCTGCGCCTCAGGGAGCTGCTGCGGGTGAGTGCAGGGCCGGGTGGCGGCGGAGCTAGGCGGGCTCGGCTCGGCTCGGCTCGGCTCGGCTCTGCTCGATCCGGTCCGGCGGGGGCAGCGGCCGAGCGGGATGCGGTGGGCGCGGTGCGGGCCTCTCCCAGGTCCTTCCCCCGGCGCGGGGGAGGTGTCCGTGTGCCCCCCCGGCCGTGTCCGTCTGCTCGGGTTTTCCCGGTCCGGGCTCCCCGCCCCGGCGGCTCCGCGGGGTCCCCACCGCGGCCCAGGCAGCGGCTGCGGTCGCGCCGCGCAGTTGGGGTTAACTCCAGCCCTGCGCGGTCCTGGACCGGGCTGGCGGGAGCCGCCTCACGGGGGTCACCGGTGCCTTCGCCGGGAGCGCCGCGGTGCATGGGGGCGGCCGTGCCCAAGCGCAGCTCGTGGCGGGGACGCGAGTACCCCTTGGAGCGGTTCTTATTCCATGGGAGGGTTTCGCGGGTGCTGGAGCGCGTGTGTGCACCGAGGGGCATGCTGCAGAACTCAGGACGCTAATGCCTTGCGTTTGCTCGTGCATGGGGTTTGCTTATTGCCTCTAGAAACCCCTCTCTTCTGGCATGACCTGGGTGCAGAAGAAACACACTGGAGGTAGCAGAAATACAAGCAACTGTAATTCCTGAAATGGCATCAGGGTTACAATTGCTGGTTTCTGTGGGGGAGGAAGGTCTTTCTGGGAGACAGTCGCATTCAGATACAGGCAGACCGGGCAAACTTTACAGTGAACTTCAGCCCCTACTCAAGCTCCAGGTTTGAGGTGGCATTGCTGCCGGAGATGCTTTTGGTTGACTTCACAAGCCAACAAATTCATGTTTAGATCTTTGCTTAGTTATTCTGAAAAGATCTTTTCTGCATTGTGATACTCACTCGAGGGGTAGGATGGAGGATGCTTCAAGCTGCAACAGCATCACAGAAAAAGTGGCTTTTCACAAATAGCTGGGGAAAGGAGAGGGTTCACAAAGCAGGACAAAACCCTGAATGAACCCTGAGTCCTCCTAACAAACACACAGAAAGCCTTGGGCTCCTGCCTGCCCTGCCTTCCACCTTGACCCTGAGCCCTGCCACCACTGCTCTGCTTTTTCCGAGGTGGAAGGGTTATGGCCGAGAGCAGAGGCTGGAACTGAACTGAGCCTGGAAGGGGTTGTGTTTGCGGTGAAAGATCCTGAGCAGGCAGAACATGATTTAATTTAGGATTTCCTTTCCTTTTTTAATCTCTACACTAAGGGTTGGGCCAATGGATGGCATTGGAGATTCACTTATTACATTATTTTTATGGGGTTTACTTCATGTCTTGAGGTGTCTCATGAGGTTGAAAAAAAGCCCAAAAAAGGCAAAGCAGTTTGTTTTCCTTCTGATTGGAAAATGTGTGTCTCGTGAGAAAAACCAGGTTTAAAGTGTTGAACTTCAGATACCTGTGGTGGATGGGATGAAATGCTGAGATACTGTGTCGTCTTCTTGCCATCAAGGCCACGTGTCTGTGCTGCCCGTTCCTAACAATGTCTTGTTGTTGAGTCTGTTGTTGCATGAAAAATGACTCTGTGTGAGTTGCTGGTACCAATTGTACGAGCTCCTTGGTGCTTCTGCAGCCACTTTGTTGGAACCTCATTTTCCCTTGGTTTAATAATTTATAAAATGCCTGTTGCCTCTAGGCACGTTTGATCCAGTAAGAAGAAAAACATCAACCAGTGTTTACTGGTTACAGAGCTTGAGATTGACAAATAATGAAGCTTTTGTGGCTGAGGACATGTCTGAATTTTATCTTACATAAATGGGAAAATACAGGGTTTGTGCTAAGTCTTCTGGGAATGTTGCTCCTTTCTTATCCCCATTCTTAAAAAGGTCTCTTGCTCAGTGGTGGCAAAGTTTGACCTTCCTTAAGGTGGTTTTGGGTCTGCTTCTCCTTTTTTGCTTTTACCTGTGTCTGACTCAAGTTTGGGAGCTCTTTAATGATTGTGAAGTAAGATAGCAAAATCAGGACTTACCTCTTCACAGGCTTAGTTTTGTTGGTGTGAAAGAAGTCAGTCTCATCTTGGGCAATACATTGCGCTCTCAAGTCCTCTGCCAGATGCTTATGAACCATTATCATTAACTGCGTTTCGAATCACTCATAGGGCTGGAGGAGGAAAATTGGCTTGCAGTTCATCTTGTCTCCTTTGAAACTGCTAGGTGGTGATTCAGTGACCTCGGTGGGCAAATTATATCACCAGCTAATTTGCCTAAGAGGAAAAACTTGCCTGATATCAAACAAACTGGAATTCTGGCATTCTGAAACCTTTTGCTGCCACAAGTGCCCTCCAGTTTCAGACACTTAGGGTTTTTTGTTGTGGCACTGGAAAGGGGACATACTAAACTCAGTCATATTTGTGCATGGTGTTCACTCCACCTACATCAGGTTTTGAAGGCATTGTTCCTGAAAATATAAAAATCACAGAATCATGTAATCCCAGCCTGGTTTGTGTTGGAAGGGACCTTAAGGCTCCTCCAGCTCCAACCCTGCCACGGGCAGGGACCCCTTCCACTGGAGCAGCTTGCTCCAAGCCCCTGTGTCCAACCTGGCCTTGAGCACTGCCAGGGATGGGGCAGCCACAGCTTCTCTGGGCCATCACCCTGTGCCAGCGCCTCAGCACCCTCACAGGGAACAGCTTCTGCCTCAGAGCTCAGCTCAGTCTCCCCTGTTTGGGCAGGTTCAAGCCATTGCCCTTGGCCTGTCCCTACAGGCCCTTGTCCCAAGCCCCTCTCCAGGTTCCCTGCAGCCCCTTTAGGCCCTGGAGCTGCTCTCAGGTCTCCCCTTCAGGAGCCTTCTCTCCCCCGGGCTGCCCCAGCCCAGCTCTCTCAGCCTGGCTCCAGAGCAGAGCTGCTCCAGCCCTCGCAGCAGCTCCATGGCCTCCTCTGGACTCGATCTGTCAGCTCCAGGTCTCTTGTGCTGCTGCCCCAGAGCTGGATCCGGGACTGCAGGGGGGGTCTCCCCAGAGCCCAGCAGAGGGGGTGGAACTTAAAAATCTTAACATTCCAAGCTTGCCCTCCTCCTTGGGTAACCCTCTCCTCCTCCTCAGGATGTGAAACTCCTCACTGGGGTGTAATGGTTTTGGAGGACTTGGCTCTGCCAGGGATCCCGGCAGAGCTGAATTGAAGAAGGAAGCTGAAGGGGCCCCGCTCATCACCTTGCCATCCCCATCCGTGTTTCAGCAAAGCCCCATTCCAGAGTGCTGTGCCTCCTCAGATGTGCCTGGTAGCTTGTGGCTGGGTTCTGGGAACGTAGGTCAGGATTAGCCCCGGCGTGGGCAGGCAGAGCTGCTGAGCGGCTGGCCGGGGAGGGCAGCGCAGGACGGGGTGCGCTGTGCCCGCGGCCAGCCCGGCCATGCTGCCTGTTTGCTGTGGAAAGCAGCTGGGGCTCCTTGGCAAGGAGGCTGTAGGGGCAGGCAGGTGCTGATGGGGAAGCATCCAGGCACGGTGCACTCAGCTCTCCTTGCTGGAGGAGCTGCAGGAGTGAGTGGGGATGTGTGAAAGGGGTCAGCTGGCCGCCCCGTGCAAGGCTGTTAGTCAGGTTACACCACCTCCCGGGACGGCCCTGCCAGCTGGTTCATCTGTTAGGGAAGTTTAAAGAGGCTTATCGCAATCTTACTAGAAATCTGTCGTCTTCTATTAATCTCCTTGTCTCTCCTCATCTCCTCTCCACGTGCTCCCTTGCTCATTCATCTGGACAGCACCGGTCTGCCTGTGTTGCTGCTGGTCAGCACCAGCTGTGTCACTTGTCTAAGTCTTGTTTTAGGGCATGTTATTTTGTGGACTGTCACTTCTTGCTGTCCAACGTTGTTTTTCTTTATATATATATATACACACACACATATATATGTATATATACATCTATCGTAAATTTTAAATTATTTTTCTTTGAAGGTGACACTCAAGCTGTGCCAGGGGAGGTTTACACTTGGTATTCAGAGCAATTCCTTCCCCAAAGGTGCTCAGGCATTGGAACAGGCTGCCCAGGGCAGTGCTGGAGTCACCGTTCCTTCAGGTGTTCACACACTGTGTAGACAAGGCCATGGGTTAGTGGTGGCCTCAGCAGTGCTGCGAAACGGTTGGACTTGGTCATCTTAAAGGTGTTTTCCAATCTGGTTTATTCTAGGACTCCTGAAAGGACAGCAGAGCCCTGGTGTTTGGCTGGCTGGGGTGGAGGTGCACGGGAATCACAGTACCCAGGAGCAGACTGCAGCGCTGAGTAAGCCAAAGCCCACTGCTCTGCCAGGTGCTGCTTGGCAGCGGGTGTAGCATGGGGCACAGCTCGAGGGACTGGTAATAGTGGATGTGAATCACTGGCTGCTGGCACCTTCCCCTGGCAGTCAGGAGAGTTCCCACTTGGATTGGGCAAGGAGCATGGATGAACGGCAGTGGAAAAACTGGTGAGCTCTGGGAGGTGAGAGGAATGGACGGTGCACCCCAAGTCTCATGGCAAAGTGCGAAAGGGTTCATCAGTTTGAGCTGTTGATACTGGATCAGATCTGAACTTGTCAGCACCCCTCAGTGCCTCCATGAGCTGGTGTTACTTTCAGAGTAATGCCATTTTTCCTAATGGACCTTTTCCTTGCATGTCTTCCAGACGTGTATCATTACTGGGGTTAACAGCCACGTAGGCACCAAGGGGAAGGAAAGAATAGCTTGAGGAAGGCTGAGCCTTAATACCCTGACAAAGCAAACAAGTGGTGTACAGTTTGACCTGGATTAGCTGAGCTGTGAGATCTCTGGCAGGGAATGCCAAACCTTTGGCAAAGGTGTCTTGGCTGTCCCTGGTTCCAGAGAAAGCATCCATGTGCTGATGGGAGCTACCAGTGCTGATGGGAGCCACCTCTCTGCCTCTCCCCTCGACTTTCCCAGGGATGCTTTTTCTCCTGCACATGTTTGCTGCCCCTGTATGTTGCTGGCTGGCAGGGAAAGAGATCAGTGTGGTCAGGATAGTCAGCTGATTTCATCCCGGGGAAGTAGCTGAAAAACAGGAGACAGTTCCTGTTCCTTAGCCTTCCATAATTCCAGCAGGAGAAGGCTAAAGGAGAAGTGCAGTTTCCAGGTACTTCTCTGTGTTTGCATTTGAAAGAGCTTTGATAGGCTGTGATTAATGAGGCTAAAGGGAAGCTTGATAAATGGTAAATTCAAATGAACCTCAAACAAAAATAGCTTTATAAGAAGGCATTTGGTTGGTGCAAAGTGCAGCTCATGGGTTTCACATAGCACTGTTCGGTTTATGGCTGTCAGAGCAGCCATGGGCTGGTCCCCCACTGAGGTGTGTCCCTGTGTGCCTGCTGCAGGAAGAGCTGCTGTGCAGAGCAGTCATGCCCAAGCCATGTCCATGCAAGCTCTCTGGCAGCGGTTGTTTCTTTCCTGGGTTAGCTTAATATGCTTCCAAATTGGACTGTCTGCATCCTGCAGCCCCTATGTCCCCAAATCCAGGCTCTAATTAAAGATGCTCTCAAAGCAGCAGGCCAGCTGCCAGGGCCTTGCGGTGAGAACCATTGGCCTAATCTATTTTTCAAGTGAGTTAAACTAGGAAAAGATACTGCCATTCTAGAATAAGAAGTTACCTGGGGAGTTAACCCAGAATAGTTGTTCTGCTTTGAATTCACACCCTGTCTCACTTCAAAATAACTTTCCTTTGCCTATATGCAAGCTCTGTAAGCACAGAATACAGGGCACGACTTCAGCAAGATCACCCAGCAGAGGCAGGAAAAATCTGACTTTTCCTGAGGTGCATCCATACATGCTCCTTGACATTGCCATCCTTTTCTGTAGGAAATCTGCCCTGTTTCTTGCTCCATCCCATGGAGAGACCTGCACTCCTGTCCCACCCCCACCTCTCTGGTTTGCTCTAACACCCTGGCTGGATCTTCCCACAGCCACATCTGCTCACCTCCTCTGTATGGCTTCTGTGCTGGTCCTGCACAGTGACATGAGTATCACGAGTGCTCATCTCCCCTGAGGGCCGTGCAGGGTTGCACAAAGATCTTTTCTTAGGCTGGATGGGACTTTATCCCCTTTCTGGGTGAGCTAGTGTGAGCGCTGGGTAAGAGACAGCATCAGGTGCCTTCATGTGAGCTGGGGCCAGTGACCTGAGCAGGGCATAGGTGGCAGCTGTGGATGATGTGCTGTGGCTGGGCTGCTCACACCATGCCTGGGCTGGGAGGAGGAGGGGGATGTTTGCACAGTGTTTTGGGTTGTGCTGAGCCACTCTGCTGTTACACTGCTCCTTCGGATTTGACAAGCTCAAGTTCAATGTATATAATTTTATCATCTCATGATTCTTTAGGGGCTGACTCATGGTTTTTTGGCCTGAATGAATCATAGCTCTTGAACTCCATTGCTAAATTCATTATGCAGCAATTACAGGGTTGGAAGTGCCACCTTAAGTGCACACAAACAAGCTGGCAGCAATTTTCTCCTCCTTTTCTCTCACCCTGTGTTGCCAAGAGACTTTCCTTGTGAGTCTGCTCATCAGCTCTTGCCTCTGCTCTGTAACTGAGGGGCTTCTCAGCTGCATCTCGATGCTTTGCCCTTGAGCTGGAGGGTGCAGGAGTTGCAGGTTGGGTATTTCTGGAAGGGAAGAAATGGGACAGCCTAGGAGGGAAGGCTGGAAATGCACAGCTTCGCTCCTCTATGCCAGTTCCCTTAATTTTGTCCCAGCTGCTCCATGGCCATTATGGTGTAGTCATGGCATCTGTAATGATTCGTATTGGAAAACCCTAAGTATGAGGCATTGCTCTACAGTGGCAGTGCTGGATGTTGGCAGCACTTCACAAGCACAAATTCTGCTGCAAGTGCTCAGCAGCTCAAAGGTCAAATACCCATCAGAGGATAAAGACCAAGGAAGGTGTGAGCCCCATGCTGGCTGTGAAGTGTCTGCTAATGCACCATTAAGGCGCTAAGCCTAGATTTGGGAATTTGTGTAGGACTTGTTTTTTTATTAGTGAGGTCTTGAGCAAGAGCTCATCTGGTCTGTTAGATTAAGAGGGGCTTGGTACTAGGTAGGCTTTGCTTGCTGACTTCCTTAACCCACCAGAGCAGCTGGTGAGAGCTGTGCTGTAGATCTGACATACAGAAGGGCCATCTCCACCATCTGCAGGCTCAGAGCAGACCTTTGCCTTTTAAGATGTCCCTGCTACCTGAATTACACTGCCAGAACACTGATTTGTCTGCCATCCTAATAAAACTGCATCCCAGAACAAATACTCAGCTGAGGAACATCCCGAGTGGCAGGGTTGTGCTCAGGATGCTCTCCAGAAAGTCTTCCTTAAGAGCAGCCACTCCTCCCAGCTGAGTTCTGGCACTTAAATCTCCCTATCTTTGGAAACAGTCTCTGCCCTGCGCAGGTCTGTCTGGCTGTTTGCACATCCAGCATGGCTGTATACTAAGACAGCAGAGAAGGATGGCTGAACCTTGTGCTCATGGATCATGAGGTTCTCTTTGGTTCTTCTTGGCCTGTGGCAGCACAGCCCTAGTGCTTGTAATCCCAGAAATGGCAGAGGAAAAGTAAGATCTAGACTGATGAGGAGGAGAGCAGTACCAGCAATTCTGGTACCATGGTCACAGTGAAGTTAACTTACAGCATCCAAAATCATCTTTCCAAACTAAGAAGTGGTAAATATTTGAAACTGAATTTCAGAGCAGCAAGCCGAGGCAGTGTACCCTGACTGTGGTCAAGAGTAGATACAGAAAACACAGAAAGTAGGGCATGTATGGTGATGTGCAGGTAGATAACTGTGCCTAAAAATGAGGTACTTTAGAAACACAGAATCTGCCTCACCAGCAAGGCAGTGGCAAGTGGCTCTGAGTGTCTGATTTAAGACTGAAATTGGTGGTGTTGGCACTGCAGACAGCTGTGCTAATATTTTGTTAGCATTTTGCTAGCAAAACATGTTGTTTCAATATGATGACCCTTGTCTAACGTAAGGCAAGTTACTTTGGAGCTGCGCTTGGGCAGAGGTGAAAGCAAGGGGCTGTTGATGGAGATGCTTTTCCTCAGCCAAGCCCTGCCAGCCACAGCCTGCTTCCTGTGCAGGGTTTCTGTTGGTCTGCATTTTCAGAAGCCTTTGTCCCCTTGAAGCGTTATGGTTGAACTTTCTAACAGACATACTTACTATGTGCCTTCAGGCTTCAAGGAAAATGGTAATAGCATCTGGTAGTGCTGATTTATGCTGCTGTTGTGAATGGGCTGATGCTGGCACTCCATAGCTATGGTACCATGCTGCTTGTTGGCACGTGCAGGGTAGTCTAACCCACTGTGCTGAAGGTTTCTTAGTGTTGAATCAGCATCCTCAGGGAAAGCCCCATTCTTACATGCTAGACTTTGACCTGCAAAGGCTAGGTGTACAGGAGGATGAGCTCTTTGGAGTGGAAGGGTGAAATGTGCAGGGTTTAGCAGTGCAATAATCATAGACAGAATCCCAGCCCGGTTTGGGTGGAAGGGACCTTACAGCTCCTCCAGCTCCAACCCCTGCCACGGGCAGGGACCCCTTCCACTGGAGCAGCTTGCTCCAAGCCCCTGTGTCCAACCTGGCCTTGAGCACTGCCAGGGATGGGGCAGCCACAGCTTCTCTGGGCCATCACCCTGTGCCAGTGCCTCAGCACCCTCACAGGGAAGAATCCCCTCCCTTGACCTGCTGTTCACACTGTGGGGGTGAAAGAACAGCACAGGCGGGGGGTTCTGGATTGCAAGTGCATGCGGCCAGGTCATGGGAAGCTTCACCAAGGTGTAAGAGCTGTGTCTTAGAAAACAAGTCTGGATGTTGGAGCCATATGGAGCAAAGCATCCTGCACCATAGCATGTGTAACTAATTTTCTCCAAAAGCTCACCTCTTTACTGTCCCAGCAGAGCCTGTGGGAACCCCCACTGTTCCCTGTGCAGCAGAGGAAGGTGGGCAACACCATCCCAAATAGACATACAGGCTTCTCAATGGGTTCAGGATGGGTTAGAAGGCATATTTTTGTGTTATTTGGTAAAGATCTTTTGAGGATTATTGGAGTGGTTATGGATATGCTCAAGAGCGCCCATAAGCATTAGACTTGAAAGTGTTTTGTTTTGTTTTATTTTTTTTAGCAATAACTAAATACAAATGCTATTTAAAAAGGACAAATGAGATTGTTGGGAAGAGCATCCTCTCTTAAATCTCCCACAGAATCAGTATTTCTCCTATGAGATGTGCAGCAAACACTTCCAAATCTTGCCAGTTATATCCAAGCCCACCATGATTCACCACATCATTCTGCCAGCAGCACTTCTTAAAAGTCTCTCCACAGCTCTCTTGGTGCTGTGCCGGCTGTTTAGCATGTTTGACGCTGGCACTTGGTTGCTCTGGATTGGGTGATGGTTGTGCCCAGCTGGTGACATCTGTCCTATGGCCAGGGGCAAACACCTGGTGCTAGCAGGCTATGTGGTATTTGTGTCTGTGGTCTGGTAGTCTGAGCCTGCAGAAGAGCCTGCTGCTGACACCTCTTGTGTTGGCACGGCCGAGGTGCCTAGAAGCTGTAGATGGAAAATCCAGGCACTTATCTGCCTCGTTGCTGTGCCAGAATAGGGCTGTTCCCAGGACTTTTTTCTTTTCCCATGGGCCATAATGTGTGTAAGTGACTTTAAACAATGGAAGGATTTCTGTTATAGACTGGGGTGCGGGTGAGCAAGCAGGGCTTTAATTTGTATCTTAGGGGAAGGGTGTGGGCTCTTGAAATGGTGTTTTTGCGGTTCGCTTGGAAATTGGCTTTGTTTTTTCCTCCATTTTATTTTAAAGCCTGTTTTAGGGGGAAATCTGTTGGTTTTCAGATGATATTTCTCAAAAAGCATAGTTTAAAATGTCAGGAAGGGGAAGACTCCGCACATCTCGTGTTGCAGGATTGATAAAACCCAGAATCTTTAACCAGGAAAAAAAAAAACCAAACCAAAAAACCAAGGCAAAGGAGGTAATTTCACTGTCTCAGATGATTGGGCTGCTTTCCCTGCAGGTGCCTGCGTTACAAGCCGTGCTCACACATAATGTGCTGTGGAAAAAAGAAATGGAAAGCTGAATCGGAGGCTTACGCCCTCAATTAATTTTTGTTCCACATAATTGGAACTGCTGCATGCCTTTCCTTCAATATTTAACTGCCTGACACAGGAGATGGGGCTGCTCTCGTGCAAGGGAAGTTGGGATTCGGTTCATGTTTGCACAGAAATCCTGTTCTGATCTATCTTTCTTTGCCTAAGGGCAGGGATCCTGCTGCTTCTCTGATGCTAGAGATAAATTTTGTTAGCAGATGCTTTTCTGCTAAGGGGAGCAAAGGGGAGAGGGGAGAGGTATGCAATGAATTCTCAAAGGAATAACATTTCCTGGTCTCCAAGCATTGTCTTCTCTGGAGTCCTCTGTGCTGCCTCAAGCCTGCGTCTGCTGCCTCGGGTGCAGTCACTGGGGAGCAGAGGGGAGAGCTCTGCTCATGGCTTCGTTTGTGCAGTCCTCATCTGTGGAAAGAATGAATGAGTACAATTAGTGCATATTCTCTGCAGAGGTACAGGCTGTTGAATGGTTTTCTCTCTTGCACTGGGTTAGAAGGGGATGGTTTGTTTTGGGGTGTAGTTTGAAATTGAGCGCTGACCTTACTGTCTGATTTTTTTAACTCACTTCAGAATTGCAGTTAGATTTTGAAGTTCAAAGTAACTGCAGTGTCCCTCTGCCTGCCTTGAGTAGCAAGGCAATGGCTAAGAGCCCAGGGTTTCTGATTTTAATGATTCATTGGTGGACCAGAAAGCAGGAGGCAAACCCAAGGCTTCACCCTTGTGAAGTAAAAGGGAGCTGAGCAGTTCCTGCAGCTCCAGGGTACCCTCAAAGGTGCGCCCAGCACCCACCTGGAGCTACCCCTCAACCTGGGGGCCAGCAGAGCCTTCTGTGCCCATCCATTTGGAGGGAGAGCCAGTGAGAGTGGAGCTTGGCCACTGCGCCTCGGGAGCCTGTGGGCAGGAGGGCGCTGGGGAGCTCTGGGGCAGCAGCACAAGAGGGACCTGGAGCTGTTGGAGCAAGTCCAGAGGAGGCCATGGAGCTGCTGCGAGGGCTGGAGCATCAGAATCTCTGCTCTGGAGCCAGGCTGAGAGAGCTGGGCTGGGGCAGCCTGGGGGAGAGAAGGCTCCTGAAGGGGAGACCTGAGAGCAGCTCCAGGGCCTAAAGGGGCTGCAGGAAACCTGGAGAGGGGCTTGGGACAAGGGCCTGTAGGGACAGGCCAAGGGCAATGGCTTGGACCTGCCCAAAGAGGGGAGCCTGAGCTGAGCTCTGAGGCAGAAGNAGCAGCTCTGCTCTGGAGCCAGGCTGAGAGAGCTGGGCTGGGGCAGCCTGGGGGAGAGAAGGCTCCTGAAGGGGAGACCTGAGAGCAGCTCCAGGGCCTAAAGGGGCTGCAGGAAACCTGGAGAGGGGCTTGGGACAAGGGCCTGTAGGGACAGGCCAAGGGCAATGGCTTGGACCTGCCCAAAGAGGGGAGCCTGAGCTGAGCTCTGAGGCAGAAGCTGTTCCCTGTGAGGGTGCTGAGGCGCTGGCCCAGGGTGATGGCCCAGAGAAGCTGTGTCTGCCCCATCCCTGGCAGTGCCCAAGGCCAGGTTGGACACAGGGGCTTGGAGCAAGCTGCTGCAGTGGAAGGGGTCCCTGCCCGTGGCAGTGGTTGGAGCTGGAGGAGCTTTAAGCCTGGGACTCTATGAAGAAAATGGGCAAGGAGGAAACACCCAGAACTTGCAGTGAACATAAAAACTCTCCATGTGAAATGTCTGGGTTTGAAATGACCCAGGCCAGGACGGTTTTCTGCGCTTGTGTCCTGCTAAAGCAGAGCCATGGTGGCTGTGTCCATTGATAGGAGACCAGTGATGAGCGGGTCTGTTCTGCTCATCACTGAGGTGCCACTGGAAGGAGCAGCGTGTTTCTAGCACGCTGATGAGGGGGAGGACTGCTTGGCACAGATGGTCTTTTCTCAAGGAAGCCCACGTTGAAATATTGGTAGGAAAAAGAATGTATATTGTGGTGTGTGGGGTGTTTACAGGAAATATAGAGTGAAAATACTGAGGGGCTTTCCTCAGACAGCTGCCAGTGTTATTACAAGTGGGACAGTTGGGAGGAGGAAGGAATGAGGCACTTCATATGTTCTGTTGCAGCACTGGCTCCAAAGAGAGGGGTTTTTTTTACTTGCTGTTTGCTTTTTTCCCTGTGCTTGTGTTTAATTCCCACTGCTGGGAAGGAGCTCATTGAAGAGGGAGAGACCATCAGGAATAGAGATAAAGCAGTCAGGCCAAAATGTTTTTAATTCTTTAGCTTTAAATTTTGAGCTTTCCATGAAGCTGGAAACAAAGGTGAATGTTCATGCACCTCCAGCACCAAAGTGACGGTGAAACTTACCCTGAAACTTCCTTTGCTGCAGATGGGTAAAACAGTAACTTCACTTCACAAAGGTAATTGGGGCATAGATGGGGTTCCTTACTTTGCATGCATGAAACCTACGATCTGTCCTGAAACTCCTGATTTCTGATGAGATCTTCCTTGTCCCTGCTCCTCCTCACCAGCACTCCAGGCAGACTGGAGGAGCCCCTCAGGGCTCTCTTTTCATGACTGTGATGTTTCCTGATGCTTTCCTCTTGATTCCTTCAGGAGGAACCATTCATCCGGTAGTGCTGAGCATCTGCTGCTTGAAATGCTGCAGAAGCCGTGACTGAGGGAAGGAGCTATTTGCTTCTGAGATACCAGCAAAACTAAATCATGCAGCAACAGTTTTGATCATTTTCACTCCTCCGTGTGGTTAACCTGTGGGTGCTGTGGGGCTTGCAGCATGGTGCAGGGAGCATCACATGCTGCATGCAAGAAGAATTTGCTACCAGAAGCAACAGTCAGAGCTGTTAGAGCAGCACCAAGGGACAAGTAAAGTTTCACTCGTGGCTGCAGCATAGGATTAGAAATAATAATCCTGAGGTGGGAGTGGAGCTCTTGCAGTGAGCTTGCTGCCTTGAGTCAGGCAGGTGGCCTTGTTCTGCATTCATCTGTTGGTCACTGGATGCTCTTGAGCTCTGGAGGAGGGTTTGTTGCATATTGCTTTGAAGGTACTGGTGTAGCTGTATTGTCAGGCTGCCATTTAGTGCCCAGCCCTGGGCTGTGCTTTTGGGGTGTGTTACCAGTTTCTGACTTCAGCTTTGCTGCCAGCCCTGGCATTCCGGAGGAGACGGTGGTCAGTGCCCACTGCCAGCCAGAGGACGTGGTGCAACCTGCCTGGCAGGGTTTCATATTACAGAACCACGGAATCCATTCCAGAAAAGAAACCAAACCCTTCAGGGGGCTGGAAATGCAGCATTTTGAAGGGCTCACCCCTGCAGCCTCTCACTACCAGCATCCTCTCCTCTTTCCCTGGGCTCTGTAGGAAACGTGGCTGTCCTGGAGCACTGCCCGTGAAAACAAGTGTTTTGGGACCATTATTCCTCAGAGGGGCAAGTATGTCTCCTGTGACTTGAACTCCCCTTCACAGTTTGCTGTTCGTATCTGACTCTCTTCATTTGTAAGACCCAGTGGCTGAGTCCCCTGCAGTGGGTATATAAGGCTGTAACAGTTTGGGTAGCTGGGTGGTAGGGCTTGATGCAGTGTCCTTGTGGACAATGCTCTAGTGAAATGTTTTTCCAAAAGGCAGGAGATGAGAGGAGCAGTTGTAGTAAGGAAGGAAACCCTGGTTCTGGGCTATGGTTGTCTTGGCATGAAAGACCCTCTTGTCTTGATGCACAAACAGCCCAAACCAAAACACCTACAAACCCCAGAGCTCACTCTTCCCACTGCAGGTCAGAGGCAGCTTTGGCTTCCTGTCTTCCCGAAGGCATTGCAGGCTGCTGGAGGGAGCAGCTTGTGTGAGGGTGGAGAGATGGGGAGTGCCTTGGCAGAGCCAGCACCGATGTGCTCAGCCGGCGTATGGGTTGGGGAATGGCTTGGAGTGTGTTCCTCTGGGGAGGGCGGGGGGCACTGCTGCCCTTCTCAGCCCTGGTCTGGCTGCAGGGAGGGGGGGATGGACCTCAGCGCTTTGTGTGTGACCAGCCCCATGGCACACCCACGCTTCGAGCAGCCCCGCTGTGTTCTCTACCTCCTTCTCCATTGGGGAACAGTTGAACTTCTGTGCCTGCCTTTCCCTATTGCTCCTGCCTGTCACTCCTTCTGTCACCTCCTCCTCTCACTGCCTTTCTGGCTGTCTCTGCACAATGTGATGGGTGCTGAGCTGCCAGTGAGCTCTTTCCTTCATTAGGGAGCAAGCAATAAAGAGCTGCTCTGCTGCTTCCTCCAGACCTCTGGGTGATCCTGGCCAACAGCAGAAACAACCATGTAGAACATGGGTCTTGGGCTGCTTTGTGTCACCAGTGACAATCCTGGATGTGACGCCTGACAGAAGCCTGTGAATTCTTTGTTTGTGCTCATTGCTGGAGGATGGGTTCAGCAAAAGGCTGCAGTGGGCTGTCAGTTAGCATGTCATGGGGCAGGAATAGGGCAGGTTGGCCTTTGCCCTTGTAGGAATCAGAAGGGGTAAATCTGCAGGTCCTCACCATGCCATGGAGCTGCCTCCTGATGAAACAAATAAATGGGCAGCCACCTCTTCTTCAGGCTGCTTTTGTGCTCCTGTCCTTGCTGTCAGCTTTAGTTCTTGGCTTTGAACTCCAGCGAGAGAAAATTGGCTTGGGGTGTTGCTCTTTGTGCCACTCACTTAACTTTATGCTGCAAAGGCAGATGCTTCACCTAATCGGCTGGGCCCAGTCCTGCAGGTGCCTTCCCACAAGCAATCCAGTGAAAGGAACAATTTCCTTAACTTCAGAAGTGGCTGCTCACATATCTGGGTCTTGAAATTTATCTTTGTTTGAAAGATGCATGACGTAAAAGAATTGTTTAGTTGCTAAACTATCTCATTCAAGGGTTGCTCTTCCATGGTTTGTATTCATTCTTAAGAGGAATAAAGCCAAAGTCAATTGATGACACTTAAGTGAAGGACCCTTGAAGTGTTTGTGTTCTGCTTCAGTGTCATGCTGTGCTTTAAGTAGTGCCCTGGGGAGATGTGAGGAAGGATTTGCAGGTCTTTGCTCCAGCTTCATTGTCTGATGGGGAGATGAGGAGGCTCCCCAGCGCCCCTCAGCAGTGTGGCTGTTTTAATGGAGCTAGCTCCAACCTGGGCAATGTTATGGCAAAGTGTCTGCAAGTTGAAAGCTTTGTAGAAAGGTTGAGGGAGGCACCTCCAAGTGTGTGCTGGAACATGAAGATGAGTGCACTTCGTCTTCTCCTTGATGGGAGGCAAGTGCCAGCCTCTAAATGCCACATGGAGAGAAGTATGTGTAGAGGAGCTGAAGGACTGCTCCAGGCAGGGCTGGTGGTGAGGAGCTTGTAGCAAACACTGACTTTGTAAACTCTCACTTTGCAGCATTGCCATCTCTTCTTGCACTGCAAGTGAGTAACCAATGCCCTGAAAGTCCTCTTGAGCTCAGTGAGACGAATCTCATACTAAGGTGAGACAGAAGATTGTGTTTGCCCTCACTTGCATGCCCTTTGTAGGGGCTGATCTTTGACATGGTTGCTGTGCCACAGCACCCAGAGGATGGCGATGGCACAAGCACAATACAATTGTGAGCATCTGGCCTTCCTCTTGACCCCTGAAGTCATGGTCCATTGTCGCTGTGGGGCCGTGTGTGCCTGGCAGGATGTGCTCGGCATGGCAGCTCGGATACACGGGGCTCATGGAAACGTGGCTGTCACACATGAGGAGCGACACTTCTCTTCCCTCCTCCACCTTTGACTAAAACAGAAACCAAAATGCGATGCCTTGCAAACCACAGGCACCCACACAGCGACACAGCCAGCTCTGCAGGTAAACGGGTGCTGGGGCCTGAAACTGGGCTATAGTTACACCCACCAGTTTGTGCCATACGAAGTCAATGTGCCATTTGTTTGATACAGGGAGAAACTAGGTCCTTGGAAGCAGGCAGCTGGAGTGATGGAGCCAAAGTCTTTCTGAGGCTCTGGGGTCCATGGGTGGTGCAAGGGATTTGTACCTCAGTCTGGAAGAAGTTGAGCGGTGTCTCCTGCAGGAAGATCTCTCAGGGTGAACTCTGATCCTTTAGAGATCCATTTGCTGCTTGGGCTGAAAAGATGCTGGTGGCTGGTACTTCAGAAGTCTCTTGGTGTCTGTCCAGCTCTCCATTTTATTCCCCTCTGTAGGCCACTCGAATCTCCCTTTTGTTCTGTTGTGAGAGCAGATTTGCTGCTAGAGGGCAGGGTGCGTGCAGAAAAGCTGAAACACAGGCAAGTGGAGCAAGCCATGCTTCTCCTTTCTTTGTAAGTCAACGTCCTGTTGCTCTTTGCAAGGTGCAGTCCTGATACCACCAAGAAATACTCCAGCTTTTTTTGTGTAAACAAGGAAATGCTGAAATAGGCTTTAGGAAAACCCAGCCCTGCAGAATTAGTCCTTGTTTCTGCTTCAGGTGTGTTTTGGAAAATGTTTGTTCATCTTTCAGCAAACAATGGCAGAAGTGGCCTGGAAAAGGAGCAGGGTGGGAGTGCCGCATGTTTTATGCTGAGAGGCATTTCCTGCCCTTATCTCCCCTCCTTCGAGGTATTGTGAACGGGGCTTCAGATCTGCAGCCTGTGTTACTGGAGTGGAGATGGCCAAAGCAGATACCTTCCCAGGCATGCCTGTGAGGGGCAGAGCCTCCGCGGAGCACAGCTCGCAGGAGGTGCTGAAGAGCTTTCCAGCCCAGGGCTTGTGCTTGGGAAACGTGCCTGCCCCGAAAGGGAAGTGTTTTGGAAGGCTGCATTTCCACTGCTCCTGTGAGGAGGGTACCTGGGGGCTGTTGTGAGTCCCTGTGGGCAGGCAGAGCTGTGCGGGGCTCTCATGCCATGGAGCAGCCCTGGAGCACTTTCCTTGCCTCCTGACATTGCCAGTCATGAGTTGGTATTTTCCATCTCAAACAAGTGTTTGATCTCTAGGTTACTGCCTCTCTTATGAAAAGCTTTGCAAGGATTTGGGTTTGTTGCTATGAGGAACTAAAGCATTTTTTGGTTGGTTTTTTTTTTTCAATCTCAAGTTCTTATGGGATGGAACACAGTTGTTGTGGGGTTTTGTGCCAGTTTATCTGGAAACCCTCAAAACATGGCTACAGGTGCTGCTGAAGCTGCCCTTGGCCTTCTGTTGACCTTCTTGCTCTTTACAGCAACCTGACAGGAGGATGGAGCCAGGAGGGGCTGGGCTCTGCTCCCAAGGAACAAGGGATGGGACAAGAGGACCCGGGCTCAAGCTGCCCCAGGGCAGGTTTAGATGGAGCTGAGGAACAATTCCTGCCCCACAGGGTGCTCAGGCATTGGAAGAGGCTGCCCAGGGCAGGGCTGCAGGCACCGGCCCTGCAAGGGTTCACACCCTATGGGGACGAGGCCTCAGTGCCATGGGGCAGGGGTGGCCTGGGCAGGGCTGGGAATGGTTGGATGTTAACGGTCTTTTCCAGCCTGGCTGATTCTAGGATTCTATAGTTTGCTGGGTAAAGACTGCTCAGAGCTGCCTGTGTGCTCTGGCTGAGTTTGTTTGTTTTCAGTTCTCGAATCAATTACCTCCAGAGGAAATGGTGTGTCTTACTGTCAGTCAGCTGAGATATTTATAGGTAAGGTCAAACCACTGTGAGAGGTCTGTAGCGGTGTTGGCAAGGAGTGGATGCCTCAGCCTTGTGAGTTTACTGGGACGTGGTGGATGTGCCGCATGGCATGGACATTTCCCTGCAGCTCCTCAGCGTATAGCCTCTTCGACTGGGCTGCTTCACCCTCTGAAAAGGGATGAACGGTGGCTCTTCCTGGCTTGGCTGGATGGGGTAAGGTCTCTATCCTTACCATGCCTCTCACCTTGTTTTAGCTACCCCTGTTCTGCTGCTATTTTGCCCATAGATGCTTTGTATTCACTGTTTGTGAGACTGTTTCTTCCTCCCCTTTGGAGCAGGATAGTTGAGAAAAGAATGGCTTCAGCTGCCCTGTTGGTGCTTTCTTAGGTGCTTGTGAATATATAAGCTCTCCATGGTCTCTCTTCCCCATCAACTCTTCCCCCCTCCCCCCCCCCCC